>JAQIXX010000274.1:0-71991 GCA_034700605.1 Willowsia nigromaculata | reverse complement strand
TAAAATTGAAGCAAATTATACAAAAATTAGGCTTCATAATCGTCGCAAGTTCCCTACATCCTGTTGTCAGGTTTATTGCATAGCTCATTTGTTGCATGTTGCTGGACACGAATGGGTACTTAGGTACCCAACAATAATGCCATGCCTACATGTTTAGTAGAATAGTAAATGCCATGCATTGTTAGTTGATGATGAGAAGTCGTAAAGAAGTTAACATATCCACGATTGTTGTGGGGTCATAGCATAATCCCGCTCTGCAGACATAATTCACTGACATGATATTTCATTTAATACGAGCATGTAGCAACTGAACCTCATTCAATGTTGAAGGTACCTCTTTCCTTGAATCCCTTATCCCTTCAATGCAATGCCTTCAACAGTAAATATTTATTGAACTTGAATTTCATATTGCATCTAGGTTTACTCGCCTAAAACACACCCCTTCTGTTTCCCTCGTCTTTTCTTATGCCTGCTAAAAGGAATCTAACCTAGACCCTAAGCCCTAAACCCTACAGGACTTTATTCATAATGGGTAGAGCACGAACGGGCCACATCAATGTCAGTAGCATCAGCATTTCTGAGTTTTTCCGACTCCAAATGAAACGCTTAACAAAATACTTTTCTTTAATAGAAATATTTGATTCTACAAAATGTGTGTTTTTCATTTTCTCATAATATTTCAAGATTCCAATGATTGTAGCTGAAAAATCAAATAACTTTTATTCTACTGAATCTTAAATATAAAAACTTCACAATGAAAGTTATACATACTTTAATTACGCTGTTAAATATGCATATGAAAGGGACAATAAATAATAGACATTAAACATTTACTCATTTGTCATATTATGTTTGTGCAAAATACAATGGGGCATAATGATACAGTCCCATTTTTGGCTAGGTTTACATTGTAGTTGGTTCATTGCCTTTATTGTTTAAAATTTTAAAATACAGAATTATACTATAAATATTCATATACTAATGCAATTAAATTACTAAAATACGTTTTGACTGTGACTGCACGAAGCACAAGATGAGAAGCTAACTAAATACAATTCTATCTTAAAATCTTAATATCACAATTGCACATAACATAATAATCGTTCGTAACTTCCAAACAGTTACTGAAAATTAAAATTGGCCGATTACAGCATCGGAGAAATGCTGGAGAATTCCAACTTTAAAGCTTCCAAAAGACCAATAACACATGCACCAACTCTAATTCGATTTCATTAGCAGTCAGTAATCACTAATCACAATATGGCTAAAAAGCATTCGGACTAATTTATGACAAATGTACCCTTTTGGATAATTGAGTTCCAATTTTCGATATCAGCAGTCTTCTGTCCAGACTACATAGCAGGATTAGCAATGTAAATACTAAAGCTGATCGTACATACTATAGTGGCACGTAGTGTAACATTAACATTTTCAGTACGCTGTAAAAATATGCGCCTTTTGTAATTGCAAATAAAGTTGATTATTTCACAATCAATCTACCGTCAATTGTACAATAAAACTAAAAGATGAGATTATAAAGTTAAACTAGTTTAGAAAGGGTGATTTGATGTGGATATGTTAGAAATTAAGTTCGAAATTTTTTTCTTCAACCTTACTGAAGTTACACGTTTGCAGTTAATTACTTAAGACTGGAGTAGCTCAGTCATGAATGTCAGTCTTTTATAAGATTAAATTAGTACTAATACATATCGCAACACCATCGACTGCAATTTTGAATTACTGACACAACAGTAACATAATTTACCATTTTTCGAATCGGTTTTCTCGCACACATATCCAATTCAAAATCACCAAAAGATGAATTTTATTCACGAAAATAATTATTTGCTGAGGACATCAACAAATTCCCATTATTATTATTTGCGGCTACACTAAACGGATTGTGACGACCAGTAGCCTCGCCATAAATCGGGCTGTGCACTTGCTGATGCGGCAATTGTAAACTGTACGGTTGGTTTTGATTAGGATTCTGAAGCAGTGATGAGTTGACTGTGTGAAGATGTTGTTTTGGTTCCACGTGTACTTGAAACATGGAAGACGTTGAAGATTGAGTTCCACTGTTGACGCTGTCATCCATTCCTGTTCCCCTTGGTATTTGTACAGCACTGTACGCAGGGTGACTGCTTGCCACTGACGAACTGGAGTATATTACATTGTTCATTGCTCCAGGCACTTTTGGTATGGGGGTGAGCTCGTTTGTTCCCACAGTTAATTTGGTGAGTGGGCTAGCATCTCGAACCATGTGAATAGCGTGGAAAGGCCTTCCGAAATCGTCCTTGATCACTTGCACTGTTAGATGGGGTGCAAGTGGTTGCAGCTTTTCGTACACTTTTGAAAGTACAAGCTGCTCGTTGGCATCTCTTCTCACTCTGACATGAACTGTTCCGGCCTAAAGAGAAATAAGCACATATTATCGAATTAAAATAATCACATGATAATATTAAAAAGTCTGCGAAAGAGAGACAAGTACAAAAACGCGGCAGAAAACGTACAATTTGCCCGTATGACAGTGTCCAAAATAGTTCATTTCGGAACTCAAGGACGCCATCAATTGTCATTGCTTCTCGCACAGACTGTTCCAGTTGAGTAGCTGTGTGTGCAGGAACAGTCTAGAAAATTTTAAAGAAAATTATTATTATGTTACTGCTATAGTCTATGTCTTCCTAAAACATTCCAAACAAATCAAGTTTAAATTAAAATTCTATAGATGTCACAAATTGCAGTATCAAATAGGCCATTATAATAACAAACCTGAAGTAGAACTTGGCCAGTGTAAACACAAAGCGGCCAAAGGGCATCAAATATTGTAACCACCATCAGCAGTCCCCCAACAAAATCGAACCATCTGGGTCTATCAAATAGCCAAACATGCAATGCAATAAATGTACATTAATTCTCAAAAACTCATCTCATTACTCATCCTCAACAAACTCCATTTACAGAAATAATAAAATATTACCCTGATTGTAATGCAAGCGCAAGAAGTATCACAGTATTGCAGCAAAACAATCCAAGAATGGCTAGTGGACTCAATGAAAATGAATTTGATGAAGACAAGGACAGTCCAAAACTAGCGCAAATTCCTTGAAAATATTTTTGAAGTGTAGTCGTTGATGCCGAAACTTTGTACACTTTGAGAAACGGGCTATTGTTGAATGACAGGAAGAAATGCATCACTCCTCCAATGATAACTGTGGGAAGGAAGCGACCACTAAGGACAAAAAATACCAATATTACTGGTATGCTATTATAAAAATTAGATAGGTTGAAACTAATTAAAATTGTAGGTTTTTAATTGCAGATAGATATTACGTACGTGTGAATTTCTTGGTTAGCACCTCCTAGCACCAATTCCATCGAGTTTTTGATTGCCCATGCATTCAACAAAAGTCCCAAACACAAAACAGAGAAATGAGTTAGGACCTCAACTCGCACGTATCCGAAACTAAAGGTTGTTGACTGTTTTCCCCCGTGCACATAAAACTGACTAAAAATATCTCCTAAAAGACTGCAAAAAAATTTAAATATTTAGCACTCGTTTTTCAAACATCAAAATCACACCAGTTTTGGCTTCAATATCCAATTAACTTTTAAAATTGAGCTCTACGCTAAACTGCATAGTGTGATTTAGATTTAGTGTGTTTGCTTACCTAAGTACGTCAAAAGCAATTAAGCACAGGAATGCTCCCAAGGCACAACTATGAGACTGAAACGCCCACGACGCAATCGTAATTAATGCGATTAAGAAGAATGGCGTCGCCACAATCTTTCTTCGAACATTCTTGATACTCCACAGGAGCGATATCGATCTGAATACCTTTGCTTGACATCTTAATATTTTTTCACTGCTTTCCCCCTACAAAAACAATGTATATCATACTTTATCATTTCAATACTTAATTGATAAACATCCAACCACTTAACTGTGACTGTACTAATTGTTAGTAGTTAACTGCTCACCTTCCATCTCATCCTGCTAAATGTTTTGCGGACTCCGTAGTCCGTCTCCGCTGACCTTTCGACCACGAACAAACAACTGACAAATCCGTCACTGTCTCAACGCCAGACGTAGGGCACAATTCACAAATTTAACTAATTTCTTCAAATTCTAGTGTTCATCCATTTTCGATAAGATATGATGATTTATAATGTTCTTCAATGCTTGATGCTACCGTTTCAACAGTTGATAGTGTCTGCTGAATCTCAAGTTCTAAAATACGTCACCATTCTTTACAAATTAATTGTGACCATGTCTGTTAAATATTTAAAAGTAGCATAAGTACCACTCATTAAAACAAAATAAATTCAAGTCACTTCCTGCCTAGAATAAAAACAAATCAACATTTCGATTTCAAAGACGAAGACAACTGCTTTTTTGTGTGATGTTTGTTTTTGTTTTGAGTGTTTGGACTGGATTGTCATCTGTTGTGTGCCAACTTGTCTTCCATCCGCTTCTTGAGAATGCACATCAAAATCTTAGCATGTGCGGACAATTGACCGCCAACTTCATGCATTGCACTCCACCACATGACATGCTTGTTTACATACACTTCATCCACAAACAGTTCATGTACAACAGAAGGAAAAGAAGCTATAACTTGAGGAAAGTGTGTAGTTAAAAGTTAAAGTTAATTAATCAGTGAACCTGTGATTTCTGTGTATTTATCGGTCATCAACCTATATTAAATAGACGAAAGGGTGAATATTGAGATTCAAAGGGTTAAAGAGGGAAAATGGTAAGTTGAAGTTCAGAAGTTGTTAGTTAATTCATAATTTAATCATCCATGGCTTTACTTGACATTTGATACATTGTGTTGATCAAATACTAATACTTTCATTGATATATGAGTTAACTAATGAATTACAAATCCTTTTTGTTTTCAGGGGAAGGGCAAAAAGACTCAGAAGTTTCGGCAAAAGTTTGCGCAGATGAAGAGAATGATTAGCTTGAGTGATCCAAGATTGTGAGTCACAGAACTTAAAATAGTATTCTATTTGTTTCATTTTTAGAATTAAATTAATGCTAACGTTCATGCTTTGAAAGCTTTAACATTGTTTGTAAACGTGAATTATGAATTATATCTTATAGAAAAGCAAAGGATCGTGAACCTCCAAAAAGGAAGAAGAAGCCGGATCCGGATCAGATAGTGGTTAGAGAAGCGTAAGTAACCCTTATTGCTGATGAATTAAATATCAACTGTGACCGTATTCAAAATGTCAAGATTTTAAAATCAATATGAATTTTGTTTGTAGACCTCAAGTATCATCCGCACTTTTCTTTGAGTACAACACGCAACTGGGTCCGCCTTTTCATATTTTGGTGGATACTAATTTCATCAACTTTTCCATAAAAAATAAACTGGACATTTTTCAGTCAATGATGGATTGTTTGTATGCAAAATGTAAGTATGCACAATTTGTAATGACAATGATTTAGTATAGATGTGTATGTATAGTTTTGAAAAAAACTAACTAAATTTTTGTTTTGTATTCTAAAATAGGCACCCCATATATCACAGACTGTGTTATGGCTGAATTAGAAAAGCTCGGGAGTAAATACCGCGTTGCCCTAAAAATAGTCAGGGATCCACGGTTTGAAAGACTTCCTTGTTATCATAAAGGTACCTATGCTGATGACTGTTTAGTTCAGCGAGTGACACAACACAAGTGCTACATTGTGGCGACTTGCGACAAGGACTTGAAGCGAAGAATTCGCAAGATTCCAGGCGTTCCCATTATGTTTATTCAAAATCATCGCTACTCAATAGAAAGGATGCCAGATGCTTATGGAGCACCCAAATCCTAGAGTTTAAAAATATTATATCGTAATGTTTTAACAATAATATTCGGATTGTACTTTTGCGTTATTTAGATTTCGTCGTATGTACTTTATAATAGATATAGTTTACAATATGTTAATAAATTAGCATTCGTATTGACTTCTTGTAACGAATGAATGATTTCTACAGCCATTTAGAAGTGCCAGTCTTAATTAATTAATTAATTGTGTTTCAAAAAGTGGCATCCATGATCTCCGCTGACTCCGCCATCTAATCAATTCTATTAATTAGTGCATAACTTTTTAAATATAAAAAGATTTTTGTTTCTAAAGGTTGATTAGCTTAAATTTCTTTTATTTAAATGGTTTAGACAATAATGTGTGTAGCAAAATTAGTGCTTCAATTCTTTAATTGTGTAAGACATGAGGTAATTTACATGAAATACTGATACATACATACATACATACATACTGGACAAATCCTTAAAGATAGAGCTAAAATTCGTCAACAGCATGCAATGCATATATGCAATATGCAACAATGAGACATAACATAGTTCGAAACGTGAATTCTTGCACTCGATTTAGAACTTTTTCTTTTGACACATAAATTTGTGCAAAAACTTAAGAAGGATGGACGAAAATGGCATTTTAATTTATAGTGCAGTATTTGTATTGAATGATCATATCATCAACTTTTTTGCTTATTACAACGTCACAAGTTGCAGGAAACGGAAAACCAGTAGAAATTTTCTTCATTGTCGACGTTTGACTTTAGGCCCTAGGAAATTTCCTTTCTTACCGACAAACATTTGGAGGAAAGCTGAAAGCAAGTCGAAAATGAAAATTTATGATGTCCTCAACGAAAAGAATAGGGCATTTGTGTTTGGAGTCGAAAAGCTGTTTCGAACAACACGTGTAGTCTTTTCGACGAGTCTTTTCTCATTCATCTTTCCCTTTGTTCTCAAAGTCTCAGCAATTCTCTTCTCTAGTCCCTTTCACAACAGCAAAATCCAATGATAATAAATTAGAATGCTTTTTCCTGTTTTCAATTTCTCGGTAAATAAAATTCACATTTGAGATAAAAAGGAAAAGTTACAAAAACAAAAATGAGAACAAAATACAACTAAACATAGAACAATTTCAATGTATTATTTTCTCAAGCAAGTCAAGGAATGATGAAAAGATGGCCAAAACTATGTCCGTCTGGTTTACGTAGTGGGAGGCAGCAGGCAGCAAAAAGGAGAAAACAAGACAGAAACGGTACGTCCATATTTCCGTTCTACAAGTTACGACGAAGCGGTTTTGAGAGAGACGAAGATATGAATCACGAAAAAATCTGTAGTGTCACGCGTCATTACACAATTTCCTCCCTTCTAGTCCTCCTCCTCGATAACTTTGCACAACAACAATCAGATTCCAAAACTGGAGTGGTATGTTTTAACCGCATCATTGAGTAGCACCGATTTGTGTGATAGCAATACTTACTAAGGAAAAGCTTTTCATAAGATATACAACATAATATATAGTAATGTAAAATGTAACTAGAAACTAGATATTTAATACAGTTGTTTAGAGGGGGCGATGCATGCGTTGATGTCTGGTAACTTAAAAGATTCATCCGACATACTGGGAAGTGCTAGTGAAGATAAGATTTAAGAATATTGTGAAACCGGTGGTGCCTATTGAGCATGAGAAGTGGATGTATACGCTCTTGGATTTGGCAGGAATTCTGGAGGGAGATAATCAAATAATTCGTTTTTTTTGTCTAGGCTATCACTATCAATTTCCTAATACTTATTGAAGATCACTAGCAGCATTCGCCTACTTAAATAACTCTTCTGCAATGGCCCGTTTGAGCTTTGGATTGTTGCAGTGCAATTTTTATGAGATTTTAATTTTCTTCTGCTAGCAACAGTAGAACTTTATGCGTTTCAGGTTGCCCCAAAACCTTCTTTTAATAGTGACACAATCCATAGTTACAATTGTCTCGGTTGGCAACGAAATTTTCTTTTATTTAAAATACATTAAACAAAAAATGAACTTTTTTGAAATCCGGAACCAGTTTACCTGAGAGTTATCAATACTTATTTGACAAAGCCATCCCATTTTTCCATATTACATTACATTACCATTTAACACCCCTCTCGTTGAGAACTAAAACCTCAATCTCTCAAAGTGATTAAATAGGTCTACTGGTCTTTTTAAATGACCTGTCAAATAATATTCATCTTGTACACATGAATTGATTCTAATGACCAGGGCACGACAATACACTTTAGATTGTTTTCCAGCAGTGTCATATTAGTACTGTACATTGTAAAGTAAAATGAGTTTAGCTGTGGCTGTTGTTGGCTTTTCATTTTCATATACTTATTCTTACAGAGAATAGCCGGAAAGCAATTTCCAACACTTTGAATAATAGCAGATCAGATCGCAGCAGTAAAGTAGCCTTCCGATTTCCATTTTTGCTCTAAAGGCAGTCATAGCGATAAATACGAAAAGGGTGTAAAGTAAAGGTGCATAGCAGGAAGTCAGCTATTCATAATGATTCTTTTGTAAAAATTTATGACAAATGAAATGATGATTATGCATAAGCGGAGGCTAGCAGATGACAACTTCTACTTCTTAAGCTATGAACATTTTGTTGTTCACCGACCGACACGACAAATAAAGTTTGAAAAGAAACTATTTGTCACACTATTTTCCCTAATGACGCAGTGTAATATTACAGGCGATTATATTATGTGCATATGTCGCACTTTCTTACAGAAATATAATATGTTTTCTCCTTTTGTTCATCTTGTTTGTTCAAAACCAAAGATGAATGGTGCATGTGATATGGGTTGAGCACAAACAAATATCTCAGAGAATCCATGCAGATCATGACAATGGTTCCCTCAAATTGTTTGCAAAGCTATTATTACTAAGCTTGAATTGTAGTATAAATCTTTATTTGTAACGATAACTACAAAAACCTCGAAGGCCCGTCATAATTACAACAGACATGTTCGAAAAGTTTAGTTTGAGTTTTCAAAGGCATTCCCCAAAAAACTGGATTCAAAATGAAAACTAATCTGAGGATATTTATATATTACAATGCATTGCTCAAAATCACGTTATTATCCATGGCTGATAGATCTCATGCTTGCTTGTGTTTCTCAGGTTTTAAAAAGTCGATAGCTCTTTATTTTTTAGTTCTGCAGGACGGACCTAGTATATCATATCATATATCATGTACATACACTTTTCAATTGTGCCAAACTCAGCTTTATAGAAACTGTCTTCATTGATATTGCAATGCCTAAGTTCTCGTTCCACTGAATTTCTTAGCATACAAAACATACATACTGCAAAATTCACATTATCTATTTATGAATTCCGAATTTAGTAAGGACATTTGGCATCCTTTTGATTGGTAACATGGCAACCTACTCAAAATATAAATAGAAAAAGTGTGTTCCACAAACCAGGTTGGTTGCATTGTTGCATATTGCATATTTATACAAGTACAACTGATCTATGCATTTAACCCATGATGAACCCTTGCAGTTGTTTGTATGCATGTATAATGTATACATATTGTAAGGTAGTAGGAAGAAGGTCCTTTACTTCTTCACAAGGAATATAAAAGTCGAAAGATCATTTGAAAAGATAAGCAACATTCAGCATTGGGATTTCATGAGCCCTCAAGTATAAATTTTCTGGGCTTGATGCCCCTCTGCAGAGCCTGAAGCAATTAAATAGTGTACCCTTCCCTCACAACTTCACAAAACACAAAAAAGGGAAAATGTCTGGGTACAACCTTTACACTTTCATATTGAAGTTCCACGTATCGGTTGGTTTTCATTTTGTGCCCACTAATGTAATATTTTATTCATTTGGAGATTGTTCCTCTGAACCCGATTTCTTTCTTTCGAGTACACTGAAAACAAAGTTAGTAATACTTTGCCCTTCTTGTTGTATTTTGCGTTGATCTCTTGGCAGGTGTGTACCGTGCCAGGAGGATGATTAGATGATGATATAATGAAGAGGATGAGCATAGCTGAAGCGGTAATAATAAGCCACCGTCGTTGAATGGACTGACTTTGACTTTGAACAATGAGTAATGAGTGGTATCATTCACTCTCTATATTTAAGGGTGAATGCATAAAGTATGGTGATTAATATCATGATTGGGTAGTTCAAACCAATGTAAGTTAAAATTTTCTCTTGCCAAATGGATGCTCTCTCTCTTGATCTCATTGTCACTGTAAGAAAGGACATAGAATGCACGAGAGTTGTAATTTAGAGGTAGTATTTCAGAAGTGCCCCACTTCATATTTTGCCTGCACATTGAAAAATTTTATGACAAGATTTTTTAGACAATAATGTAATTAAAGGCTGTTGTTTAATAGCATTTATCACCATAGATGCAAGACGAGTCCTCAGTTTAAAGCCATCATGCTGTTACTATGTACTATGAGGAGGAAACAAGATAAAATTGTTGTAAAGATAAAAGGCAAAAAAGCTGTTTAATTTTATTACACGTTTTGTGAAATTGTATTCCACTTTTTACACATTTGTTCAAGAATGGGAATGGAACCCGGTACAACTTTTAAGTACCATAACCATAAGAATGGATTATTTTGTCGTGGAAAGAGTAAACGAAGTGCATTTGAAAGCGTAGACGGTTCAATAAAAATGACAATAGATTATAAAGGTCCTTTGCTGAGTCTCTAAGCAATTGAATTACAAAAACGAGCTGCTTTAGATACATTCTTCCTGGAAATCACTTAGGTATACATCTCCTATTATTGCAATAAACCGACCTGTATCTAAATGTAACAAGGAAAGCTGTAAGCTGTAAGATAAGATGGAAACAAATATATTTTTCTGGTAAGCTCACTTTAAGAAATTGTGTAAATTTACTTAGCACCTGATTATCTTCTCTACCTTTCTGTTCGACCAAGAGGGAATATGTGTGACATTTACACCCGCAGCTTACACTTAGAAACTTAGAACATCATATTATATGGAAGATTAACTTGCAGCATTCAACTCAAAAGTGGAACTTTGGAGTGCTTCGTGTATAAGAATATCATGATTCACATCTTGGCTTGGGTTGAGTTTTTCCTAAATCCAGTAAATATTTGAGGTATAAAGGTGATTTGAGTAGTACGATGATCATCGTATGATTCATGGGTTAAAATTTGATCGGTGATTTATTTATCAGATTAAATTACTTTTCTGCAAGGGCATTCGATTAAAGTGGGATAATATGCAAAATCTTATGGAGTCTTGTAGTCATAAAAAAGCCCATTGCCAAAACGAAGAAAGCAGCATGTTGTTATGAAAAAAATAAGATATTTTAAACTAAAGTTTAATTGCATGGATACCTTACGTACGCTATGATAGTCAAACGACCAAACAAGCCGGCATTAAACTGACATCAACGTTAAAAAGATTTCTACACTTAACTAGTTAAATGACATCTTAAAATAGTGATCTACATAACTTTGGGGCGCTGGCAGGCCACCGCATCCATACATAATTTTTCTTCACGCGCAAGCGACAAAAGCGATTTTGTTTGAAGCAAACAAACTGAGCCGCAAACTCAGGAAACTTCAAAAATTTTACACTATTTGAGGTAAAATGTCTTAGCAGGCAAGCCAAAGTGCGGCATTCTGTGGTAAGATTAAGAGGATGGATATGTAAGGTTAGTAGGAAAATAGACAAATTTAAATTTAGGGATAGGGATATTATGTCAGGCCGGGGAGGTATGCTGACCAAAAGGCAAAGATGTATAAAAGAATCAACAGGATCAGCAAGCGGTCTTTTGCCACTTTCTGTCGTTTTCTTCTTTCTTCTGGCTTCCTTGCTTTTGTGTTTAGAAAAACGATGAGATTAGAAGTGACATTTAATGACAGCCTCGTATCCTGTTTATTGGATATAAAACTCCGAGATTTACGTCACGCTTAAGTTCCCCTTGACAGGCCGAGCTCGAGCACCGCTTATATCGTTATATATCCATTTTTGGAGAATCGGAATGCAATGCAAAGCAAGATTGTACAATTACTGGATCAACTTCATGGAAGAGTGAACATCAGTATAAATATGTACATGCAAAGATCCTAGGGTATGATTTTCATCTTAATGGCTTACGACATGATGGGATTCGGATTCTTCACAAAGCAAGGCGTAAAGGGATTTCATCCATAATTGTAAGAAAAAATTGTAAACATATACGTGCATTCGCTCGTTAATTTTTTTTCAATTCAATGAGCCCTTCGTCCAATTTGATGAAAATAAAACTAGAGCAAATTTCAATACTGAAAACTTGATGTTTGCTTATTTTCCTCAACTCAAGTATGTACAATATGTTTCAGGTAGGTTTTGCTTCGTTTGTTCGGGTGCATAGGATTGCACCAGAATTACGATTCCATCAAATTAGAGAGCATTCCTAATTTATAAACATGAAGGCATGATATGCATTGCGCATGGTTTTACGTAGTTAGAAATTGTATTACTTGTCATCGGTCTTCATTTCCTCAAAATTTGTATCAAACATATTAATTCTTTGGATGACAAGCTATGGAAGAAGAATCAAAGCGGTTCTCTTTGCCAGTGAGGTGTAAAGTAAACCTCAAAGTACACAATAATCTTGGCATTTCCTTCCTCATACACTTTTACGAAGGAAGTTTTATAAAAAGAATGTTGGGAGAAGGCGTGCGAGTAGCTATGACAATTATTATGAAACATGTTTCCTAAATAGTAAATCTAAATTTATCTATGAATATGAGTTCATATCATTCTAAAGTCCAGTCATGCTTTAGGCTTTACCATACATGAAAACGACTAGGCAAAGCATAACCTCAAAAATCGCCGAGTAATTGAGTGAAAGGATGTCAAAATATTGTGCAAAATATCTTAAATGTAGTTTTTACCTCTACTTTCATAAAAGTACTTCACAAAAACACAAGTCTGCGGTTAACCTTTAATTATTAAAGTAATAAATCATTATGTAACGCAAAATTCCATAATCAAATAAAAGTCTTTTTAAGTCTTTCAAAATTAGCACGCAAGGATGTCCAAATCCAAAAAAAACTGATAAAAGGCAAAGTCTGCACACTCAGAAATCCCCATAAACTCTTTTTCCGTTCTATGGAACACTTTTATCAATAAAAAGCTCAATTTTCCACCAGCGGGTGCTCAGAGGTCAAATCTGACAAAAGATTGAAACTCAGCACCTTCAGAAACCCCTATAAACATATTTTTAGCTCTCTAGGACACTTTTATAATTAAAAAGCCAAATTCTCCACCAGGTCAAAGGTCAGAGGTCAAATCTGACAAAAGATTCAAACTCAGCGCCCTCAAAAACCCCTATAAACATATTTTTAGCTCCCTAGGACACTTTTATAATTAAAAAGCTAACGTTTCCACCAGGTCAAAGGTCAGAGGTCAAATCTGACAAAAGATTCGTGGTCAGCACCTTCAGAAACCCCTAAATGCATAATTTCAGCTCTCTATGCAAGTTAGGACAGATCTCACAACAGACAAACATTGCTGATGTGAGCTGCTGATGTGAGCCTGCTGATGTGACCATTTGGGGTTGTTCATAAATGATGTCGCAAATTGAGTGGATGGGGAAGGGGTTCGGCAGTAGCATGAAACGCCGTATATTCGTTTATGGAAATGTTCGTAACAAGGTGCAAGGGGGTGTGAATTTTTTGCGTGACATCATTTAGGTACAGCCCCTCACGAACAATCCCAATAGCCCTTGCGTGCTAATAATTATATGCCACCACAAAACATAAGGCATAAATATGTAAAATGTGTTGAAATCTAATAATGGTTAAGATAAATAGTTTGGATTCGGACACGAATTCTGGACTGAGTAAAATCATGGAGTTTATTCATTCGTTGCTCAATTAAATTTAATCCGCATGAAAGTAGATAGCATTTCTTCTTAACCTTGGATTATTGCGATTAATCAACCTTAACATGAAAGTAAATGTGAAAAATAAGAAGATGACAGGCAGTGTTCATTTACCACCTTTCACGTAAATGTACACTAGCTTCAAAAATATTATTTTAAATTCGTAAACATTTCTTTTTACAACTGGGTATACTCATCGCAACAAAATTAGCTAAACTTATAATGAAGACAGAAGACAAAATTTCATTAAGATAGTTATGACAATAGACAACAAGAACTACATCAAAGTTTTCATAAGTTTCACCTATGCTCTATTAGTTCTGATTCAGTTTTGTGATATCATAATGCCCCATCCAACATCAAACACCACTCAGTTTCTTCCATGCTTTACATTCCCCATTTTTAACAGCTTTTTAACCTATTTATACAATACTATGCATGATAAATTATACATATTACGAGATAATACATATCAATAAATATACACATACTTTTAAATCACAATATTCATTGATTCCAATTGACTCAATTCTATCTTATATCTTACCATGTTTACTCTTTTTCATTAAAGTCCCAATTCTGCATTCCATTATCATTTGTACTAACCGTAATTGATTATTGGGGCGATGTTGGCCATTTCAAACCTTATCCATAAAATCTATATAGTGATTATTGGCACTAGAAACCTTGTAAGTTTTGGTTAAAATCGTGAAGAAAACAGTGCGGTGTTTATAAGATTGGAGAGTACATAATTTTTTAAATACTTACGCATCCCTTAATCCATTGGTCAAAAGTAACCACAACAGGCTTATAAGTCATAGTATAGTCCTAAAGTATAGGGATGTGGCATCAATCTATTGACCAACACCCTTTCGCTTTTGTAGTTTGCATGTTTACTTCATTTTTAGTACGTTTCATTTTTCAACTAACACAGAAGTCCAAGGTACCTGTTTACATGTTACAATGTTCCAGCATTCACTCATTTACATTTGATACAATAGATTAATATTATCACTAGCTAAAATATCACTAACATAGCAATTTTATAGTATTCTATTTTTCAGAGATGAATTTCCAGGCTTATCATGACAAGATGCACACACATTTTATGCAGCGTATAATATATTCACAGAGATTAGCTAAAGGACCCTAACATGGACAACACAAGATCAAAATTCTAAAAATATTCTTTAAACTCTTAATTTTGCTAAGCTCTTCCAGGTGGTATTTTGGTACTTGCATTTAATGCATTTGCTCTGAAATACGAGAGTGAGTGGTGGATGAAATAAGTTTTTAATATGATAAAAATGTCCCTAGTCCACATTTGAAATTGTACGCTAATATAAATGCTGGATGAGTAAAAAAGGCATGAGTTATTTTCTAGCTTTTACTTTACTCGTCGCAAAATTCTAAAATTAATTCAATCAACAGTTTCAATGGATTGGACAAGCTAGACAGAACTTGGATATTTTGAAAACGGTCGAACTTCAGTTAAAGCTAGGGAATGTATGGAGGATGTGTTCCTTTTATTTTGAAATCAATGTACAACAAAAAAAAAATATTTGGTTTACACTTCACTGGTAGCTACTGTATACGATACAATTTTCTATCTTAGTAATTCCTGTTCAATATCTTTCAAGTTTCAATATTCTATTGAAATTCTACAACCCTTTGGAGTAAGACAAACATTTGAAAATATTTAATTTTGTTACATACATTTACATATAATATGATATAATATGAAAATGGGGGATACATATTTTGCTTTGAATAAAATTTTGAATAGAATATGATATTTTGTGTGATTGTTTAAAAGTCGTTGTAATGAATATATAGTTAAGCATGATATCGAGTAAACGTATTTTTATTAATTTTTTTTTTGATTATGTTATATTGTGTTCAAGTTCAAGGGTAGAGTGTGTAGATTGTTTCGTTTCAAAGATATTCCTCAAAATACTCTCAAGTTTCAAAGTTTTGATGCAAATTTTGAGCACAAGTGTACTTTGGAAAGATTTACTTTTATCCCACTGATGGGATTATGTTGCAATTTTTATCACGTATCTAATTTTAATTTTTTAAATATACTTTCATCAACCTTTAGTATTCAGTTATTAAGTCTCCTAGTAGTTTTTGAAATGGCGTTTCTACAACAGCACATATTTTCAAGCTTAAACCATGAGTAATCAATGATTTTTATGAGTGAGACAAATCATTCTACAAATTACAATTCTAATTGTAGTGTTGCATCTTATCCTAAAATCGGAGGATTATGGGAACTATTCTATATAATTTAGCAGGTCTAAAAATTGAATTTAATGATCCCTGTCAAACCGTTCAGATAATAACGCTTTACACAGACTTGTATGTTGAAATATAAGTTCAGTTACAGCTCTGATGAAACTTCAGGTAATTTTTACGGACAGTACTACTAATTTTTGATTTTGATTTCATTCTTTAAAAAGTTAATTGAATCGATCGCACAGCTCACATTTACACACCATTCCAGTTTCGAAATAGTCTGCATTTTTGTTAGTAATTCGGAATCTATATATGAGCTCTGGTATTGTATATTATGTATGGCATATTACATATCTGTATATCATGGTCGTGACTATTAACATTATTGTTTGGATTACTTGCGACTCTATTTCGCATGAGTTTAAACTTAACATTTTAATTACATTCGCTTAACTAACTTCATTTTGTTGATCAATCAACTAAAGTATAGATTTATCGAACTATAAGTACAAGATAATATAAATATTTCTTTATTATTTTTATTAATCATTAATATTGTAAATCATTAGCAGGTCCTCCCTTGAGGCTGTTGTACAAAGAAAGATCCATCTCTCGTCCTACAAACATCAAAAGAGTTATGAAGCGAAATTGGGCATACATGTGTGTATTTAAACTACAGCGTCATTGATCGAGAGATTGAAAATTAGCACCGCCACATTTTCAATTGTTGTCCCATAAACATGCTTATATATTTTTTAATTGTCAAAAGTCTATTAGTAATTTTAGTGGATTATTGTGTTTCGTCTGGTCATGGAAGGGGCCAAGGTAAACCTGAAAAATCGACTGGTCCTCCTAAACCGGCGTCCGCTTCAAGTAAGCTCATGATGACTGCCATCGCTGCTTCGTCGTTTCCATCCGTCCCATTTTGCTGCGGTGACTCTGCCAAAACGGATTCCTCGATCATGTAAAGCATTTGGTCATCTGTAGAATTTAATACAAAAACTATTATGTATGGCCTATGACAATTTTGAGAAAATGGAATAAGTTGTTTGAAAGCTAAGATAAGGAGATACATTACCTGGCTCTTCAAGATGCTCGTTGGGATTTCGAATAAGCGTGTTATTATTTCCATTCACACGAATTGGACGGTTCGCGTTGTTGACGTTATCAACAGGACTTCCAGCCGGTGCACCAACGACAGGGTCATTCGACGATTGCTCTAAGTGCATAGAATGAGGAGATTCACCTGTAGATCTGGAATTCGGAAGGTGAAGTAGCGTTGAACTTTCTCCACCCGCAGAATTAGGTCGAGTAGACGGAGAGCATGGCACATTTTGTTGAGTTGATGTCATAGAAGATGACATCAGTGGCTGAGGTGACGACTGTTGGGAAGAATGCTGGCCACTTGCATTCAGACTAACTAGATTTCCAGACGGAGATAAAATCTGCAACTGAGCCTCATTCGATGGTAGCCCAAGAACT
Source organism: Willowsia nigromaculata (assembly GCA_034700605.1). NCBI lineage: Eukaryota > Metazoa > Arthropoda > Collembola > Entomobryomorpha > Entomobryidae > Willowsia > Willowsia nigromaculata. Next base: position 54,553 of record JAQIXX010000274.1, on the reverse strand, counting down.
GCTGAGTCAATTGCAGAGATTGGACTATTGCTAGAAGAGGAATCACTTCGTCGTTGGATTTCAATTATCTGAAACAATGCAAAACAACATGCAACGTCATTTAATTTCATTCTCTTAATTTTAGATAATCAGTAATATCAAATATTATATTTTTACCTCATCAGCAATTTGTTCACCAATTTTTCGAACAGGTACTTGAGTACTAATAAGTCGCTGGATTTCTCGTCCTACACCGTTTCCATTGGTGCTTCCTATAATGAATAAACAGATCTAGTAAGCAAATGCTTGTTTCTTATCTCGAAATAATATGGCCACATTCGTTTGGCTTCACATACCATTTAAAAATTCAAAGTCTCCACTCTGAAAAGTTTCTGATTTCACAGTAGTTCCTTCGGGACCTAATCCTTCAGACCTGTTTTACAGTTAATCAGTTATGAATACGATGTTTTCCAAGAACTACACTATGCTTAAGACTACAAGTTGGGCTGTCTAGAGATCACGATTACATAGTGTGACATTATATTATTTATCGTCTCCCGTCTTACCTGGCAAGCACATTCTTGGAAATAATGTATTCGATATCTTTAGTCCAAGGATTTCGGAAAGCTTTCCAAGTGGACTGAAGCTGTATATATGTACTGTCTCGAGAACGAAAGCGATACACTTGAATTGAAACAGTATCCTCCGTTGTTAACGCCGCCTTGTGTGATTCTGCAATCGCTGGAATATCTTCGTGATGGTAATATTCGTACATTGACGTTCCTAATAGTTCCTGCGGTAGAAATCCCACCACCAATGTTGCCCTATAGAGATGGTTAATGAGACAAAATCATTATCAACGTCTTTCAAATCTTTGTGGTGAAAAATAAAATGAAATCGTCTGTTTCTTGTCAAGAAAAATTCTGGATTTGTTACAGATTCTACATCATTTAGATAATTGCAGTTAGTGGGGCACGTACCTTTGGTCAACAAAAACAAACTTTCCATCGATTGCATGACGTGAGATGAACGTTATTGGACGATACTTGATGGACGGCGATGGCATGGTTATAGGTGGCAAGATTCTTCCGACCGCTACCAAACACGATAAATTACATGGGTCCTCAGTATCGTTTTCTGAATCGTCTAGTCCGATTTTCGCCCAAGACTTTAAGTAGCCAGTGCAATGGATTACAATATATTTCCTCTCTGTATAGTAAGAAACGCAGATAAACATCACTATTATGTAGCTTCATAAAATCTCATGTAACCTTTCCTCGAATTTGATTGACTTGACAAATAATATATTATGTCTCCTTCAATTCGGCTTTTTTAAAGAAAATGAAGCTTTAGGGAGTCTTCCACGTTCTATTATGCAACAGGCAACAGGACATGGACAGCGACAGAGAGGGATGCAATATGCAAAATGCAACAGCTAATAAGCTTTGTTCCCTGCCTGTTGCTAACGCACACATACGCATACTAAACTGGTATGCTGTTGTAGCATGCACATTGCATCTTTTCAGTGAATAGGGAAACTAGCTCTAAGTACTCAAAAATAAAAAAATTGAAGGGTTTTGTGTGTGTGAGTGAATCCTCAGTAGGCCAGATAAGGGCCAGTTTGCAAGCCTTAAGATTTTCTGATCTCTGAGCGGAATAAAGAAACCATCTTTCATAGCCTCTCGCCACACAAGCAGGTCCTGTGGCGCAACGGATAACGCGTCTGACTACGGATCAGAAGATTCCAGGTTCGAATCCTGGCAGGATCGTTCATTTTTATTCATTTTTGTTGCATTACTCATAAATTGAATATATTTTTTACATTTAATATACTTGTGCACATATTTTTCTCTACGTTGATAAATTTTTTCCTACTACTGCTTCCGAATAAGCAACAAGGTTTTCAATTTTCTGGAAAGAGTACGCAGTTTGCAATCCTTTGAAAACAAATGTGAAGACCAGGCATGTCCTACTTTTTATCGCCGTGAAAAAACAAACATTAAAACTGACAGGAATAGTTACTCCGCGCACTCCATCATTGCATCATCTTCATGTGCATTTGTGATGAAACATAATAGCCTACCCAAGAAGGAACGCTTATAACAGTGAACAAAATTACTACTTCACTTACCGTTTGAAGAGCTCTTCTTCCTGCGGTGACATGAAGAGCTAGTATCAGCTTCCTCTTTGACAATCGATGACATCTTACACTTCATCCTGCAGAAGAATGACCGCCTAGCTCCAGGACAGAGACGATTAGTTTTTTGTGGTACGTTTCCTTTCACGGGCAGCATTGCTACAGAAAAATAGCACATTTATGGTTTCTGTTCAACTTCTGAAGTTGGTTGGTAAGGAAAGCAAACATTATACAGTGTGAAAATGTAAGCACAGTGTTAAGCCGTGAGCATTGCTAAGTAAGATATCAAGAAGAGCTATAACAGATAGCTTTAAAGTAACGAAAGTTGTTGAAAGAATTAGTAATCTTACTTTTTGCGTCAATCAGCCTTTCCCTGGGGGCCAGATCCGATGAAGACAACTGTTCTTTGACCTTTGCGACATCTTTGGGATGAAGTATATCAAACCACGACTGACCCAACAGGTCACCTTGTGAGTAGTTTAGTACCTGAGAAACTGAATCAGAGACATACAGGAGGCGTCCACGATCACATCCCACCACAAAAAGGAATCCTTCGGCCGACTGCAAGAAAACAAAAAGATCCAAAATGAAGATCAGAAAATTAGACTTTAAAACATAATACATTAGGCATTTCATACATGTATACGTTCAAAATATGGTGTCGTAGGCGTAAAGTAAATAGCCCCTCTGCATTATATGAAATATATTGTTTCGAAATATTGACTCATATTATTGTATTGTAAGTTACAATTTGTAACCATTTCATGGATCGATGGCTAACAAAAGCGCAAAAACCACTGTAGCATTGAGCGAAAGGATTATAAGAGCAGCTTAAACGCATTGAATAGTGTGTATGAATTAATTGCTAAATTTGCTCTGTGTGTAATTTTATTAATCTGTCTGATTAGATCGTGGACTAGTAGCAATAGATTCGAATGAGGAGGAGATCCATATTGTTAATGTTTTATGCTAACTTACCACAGTAGGTTTATGTCATGTGATACATGGTTTCTTTGTAGGTACTTTCCTCTTTTCACTTCATTTTCATTTTACAGCAACATATTATGGGATTGGCGTACAAGAAGATTATCATATAGTCGAGTAGCTTTCACCCTTTTCTCCTGCATTCGTCCGCAGACATTATGCATGCTCTATTAAAACTATAAAAACATCCTACAGAATCCTATTTTTACTAAGAAGACGTAGTAAAGAATGCTTAGGAAGGAATATACTCTCTCACAATCGGTGTTACAGAACTGCTCAAACCTATTGTTACGCAACAACTTCCTTCCTGAGAATCACTACCGCTTCAACTACTTTTCATTTTGTTGACTTCTCTCTGTCCATCCATCTACGTCATAATTTATCAAGGCAACCCAGTAATGCCAACCCAGTAATTTCAAAATGGTTTGCAGCATGGAAATTCTTACAGGAGCAGTGCTAAACCAGGGAGGGGTTTGTTGGAAAATGTCCCCTTTGTGCACCATGGGTTTTTCACCAAAACTATTGCAAACTTTTGAAATCTTGGGTGTCTCATCAGGGATTTTGCGTTGAAGTGGGGTATGTTTCATCAAGGATTTTTCTGGTTAACAATGAGTAGCAAATTTTCTGCTCCAGGGTTATTTGTAAGAATTCTCCTGTTCGACCACGCTGCATAAAATGGTCAATACTGGATGACACCGGAAGAAAGTCAATTCAAGGTTTACGCTAAGCGTTAATCCTTTCAGATGATTCCGCTCAGATATACTGCTACGTGACGCAACATGATGATTTGCCTTTCCGATTGAAAAACTGGTTATTTGAAAACCCTGCTTTAAGAGCGATCCTTCCAAGTGATGTTGAAGATAGTTTTAGGTGCATGTTTGAAGACATTTTATGTTCACACTTTAACGTTCATACTCGCCACATTCCAACACATTACCTACTTGCTGCATTTTTCAGCATCAGTTCCATATTGTGCATAAATTCCATTTCCATTTTTAGATGGATTTATCTTATCCATAGATAAAAAAATTCCAAGAATTTTGATAAAATAGGTTTACAGGAACGAAAAATGTGCTTTTAAAATCGTAATAATGTGCGGTAAGAATATAAATATATACAGAAAACGATGTTTGATGGGTTAGATAGAATGTAATACAATACAATTTTTTAAAAAACTAAATGGTATGAAGTCAGAGACGAAACGTAAAGTAACAACATGATAGGAATTTCTATAAAAACGTTCCCTTATAATCTTTTAGATACGAAAAGAAGTTTTGAAGGGAACGGCAGTGAAAGAAAGAGTTGAGGGGAGCATATATTTGATCAGCAGTGTTCACTGACACTGAAGGAACGAAAGGAGTGAGGAGTCATTATTCGCTGCACAATATTTTCTGCTGCTCTTGCTGCTCGTTCCGAACTCATTTCTTTCAGTCGGATTGAATTTCCAATTACATAACCAACTATCGGTCTTTCTGGATAAATACATAAAGAAGGTTCATTAATGAAATTCTCCACAGTGGTGTAGCTACTACATGATTCATAATAGGGCAGGGGTGTAGCATCTTTATATATCCCTCGTGCTGTAAATTGTATTCTATTAAACAGTTAGAACTGCCTATAATTTGTACCTATTTGCATGATGACTTTGGAACCACGTATTGATCATTAAACTTTCTTTTTAAAAAACAAAGCAAACGATGTATTTCGTGTTTTCACTACCACACACGATGAAAATGTTATACACAACTAAACTTATTTTTTATATGTAACAGAACACAACTATTGAATTATTGGTATAATGGATAACGCTTTCAGGAGCTATTAAAATTCGCATACTTGAAAATACTTTGTGTAGTGTAAGGTAGCCAGTATTTGTTCTACATAACCTGGTCTCACGTAATATACTATATACATACATGCAAATATTCAAATATTATATGGATAACTTATTGATACACATTTTATAAGTGTGTTTCGAAATCTTCAAGTGATTTTTAGTAAACAGTAAACAAGTTATATCAAGTGAGCAAAAACACAGACAATTCTTATTTACATAATTTATACATACTTTGGGATTTGCGTATTGATTTTATAGGAACAAGCTTTCAGTAGCCAATACATGTTGTGTGCTCTCCTTGGGTGATTTTATGATCTCTACCATAGCTTTCGTGGAATCTGATTTGTACCTTCTATTCCGTTGAATTTAGAAAATCAGCTCACAGCTCAATTTGTGATGGAGACAGGTTTTTATCTCCTGAGTTTCATTGCAATAATATTATGTTGATTTTAATCTTAGCATTTTTATATAGTTTTTATTTTCCAATTGTTTTTGTCGAAATTAGTAATCTAACCATGCTATTAATAATTTGTCGTTAGGTTGTGATTATCCTAACAAATTTAAATAACTGCCAGTGACATCAATGAAAAACAATATGTGTTATTATACACATTTATAACGTCGGAAAATTACAGAATCAACTAGAATGAATGATTGTTTAGCTGAAAACAATGAATCATCAAGGCTGAAATGTTTTATGTTCAAGTGGATTGTAAGCTAGACGTTTATATCGACTTTCACTTTGACATAGAAATAGCATTACAACACAAATCATTAAAATGTAACTGATCTTCAATTTGCTTACCTCATAGATATAAGACAAAACATTTCAATACGTATAGCCATCATATATCTCAAGTCGTAATATTGTTTTCCTTTGTTCATGTCAGGTATCTACGTGTATGCCCCAGAATCAATCTCTGTTGTAGTCATTCTGATAATGGAAAGTCTTATTTAAAGCTCTTAAGACAATGTGCACAAAGCTTGAATGCGCTCCCCTCTCACGGAGAAAGACTTTCTTTTTCATGAATACAGAATACCTTCCCATACGCAACGCGTAATGAAGAAACTGATCTCAATCTCAAACAGGTACAAATGATTTGGCCCTGTAACTTAAAACACGAGCAAAGTGTAAAGCTCGTGTCTAAATCTGAAGCAAAAGAAAGTATGCAGTTGTAGCTTACTGGGTGAACGAATACCAATCTCAATCTCATGTTGACCTGTTTGTGTTTTTGACGGTTGTCCTCTTCCAGGAATAATGACAGCTTGTACTATTTTAGCATTATCATGTCGGCTTCAGCAAGCATGAAGTATTTATGCATTCAATTTCACTCGTCTGTCTGTCCCTTAATGCACTATGCGAAACTTGCGTTACAAAGAACTCCAATCAAGTCTGAATTTTCTCCAGTCCAAATTTAAAATAATCGACTCACTATGAGTAAATGTGAAATCATCTTTATACGTCATCAATGCTTTAATGTACATGAAGTTATTATTTCTTTTATATGCTAGGGTAGAATACACTTGGTGACTAAACATCTCTTCAAAATATATTATGCTATTGCTAAGACCACGTATATTTGAACGGTTGTTGTCGTTACGATCAAAAGTAAAAGTGGGCTGAGTATTATTGCTATTAACCTTCTTATGGGATATTATTTACTGTTTATTTTCATCCAAGAATACAGATCTTTATTTTTTACATGTGTCAAAGAAGTCTGCTGTCGGTTAAGCAACAGTTTGAACGGAAACCTTTGGATGTAACAGCGTCCAATACCTATAGTCACCTTTTAGTTTTCTTGAGCGTGACTGTCTACGTCTTATGTTATGTAAAGGATATTATTTTTCTACTCTGGGGAGATACTTTAACAGTCACTGAGTGAGTCAATATGTTAGTTAACAAACACAGTGGGATGCATTTTAATAATCATGAAACACGATCGCATGAGATTTCTTTTTTTCTGGCAATAACAAAACTTCATCGGGGAAAGTGGGAAGTGTCTTATAGCAAATAACCGTGTAATGAGTTCTCACTGTGTTTCAGAATCGTCAGTTGCAGCCCATGTATATCCACTATGCAATCGTGTACACATTGTGCACACATTGTGAGCCTATCTGTTGGCTTTGTTTAGCATTCCAGAGCTCTTCCTCCGCACTCACATGCAAGATATTTGGCTTGAAAATTCACTTATACATGGCAATTAAAAAGTATTGAATCGCTATCGCCTATCATCATCGCCAAGTTTCAATGTTGTTTTGAGTATGTCATTCACTTGGAGAAACATTTGTGACGCCATTCCATATTCCATATACAACTAATGCCCAGTGAACCGTCATGATGAGCCAGATTCAACTAATCGTAAGTATACATGTAATTTAATTATCAACTGTTACCTTCCCTCCGCTTCAAAAAGTCGGCTGTTTAAGGATGCTGTAATCAGTGTAATCAATGTCCAAAAAATTAATGACAACTTGTTCCCTCTCCAGATGTGACGTAAAACGTAAATTATGAATTTTGTGTATAAATAATTAGGGTTAGATAACGTAGGCAAAACACACGCAAGCTTGCTATGCCTACATTGTTAACTGTAACAACTGGTATTTGTGAGTGAATATAATGAAGAGAACTCTTTAGGCTTTCGAATATATAACTCGCCCGCGATCATTTTTAATGGGTAATGACTGAAGAGTATCGGTGGTGCATAAAAATTTGACTGACAAACTGACAACGCTTTAACAAACCTAATTATAAGCGTACAGGTATTGAGTAAAGCTAAAATTATATGGTTTTGAACTTTTATAATTCACTTGATATAGTTTTGGAAAAGCTGTCAATTAAGGACAGTGTCATCACGTGCTTCTTAGACCATCTAAACAATCCAGTATACATATTAGGCTTCTGTGTTGTCTTCCTTCATTCATCCATATCCATTTTTCTTTACAAATTCGACTCTCAACTTTCATTCTAGTTTGTATAACGATTTTGATCATCATAAATATGCAATCAATAGAAATAAAACACTTTATATGGAATATAAAAATGCTATGAATCGATTTTATTTACAAGGAAGGAATGTTTTTTGATCGAATAAAGTTGTTATGCTAGTAATACGCTTCGATGCTACATACTTAAGTTTCTGTAATTACATCGTAGCGTAGCAGATGTGATATTTAAGCAAATTATCTCATTTCCTGTTGTAACCTTCCCTCTTTTTTTCTAACATTTTAAAATATCATAATAAATAGTTCAATAACAATAATGCAGTGCTTTTCCACTCAAAGCTAGAAAAAAGATAAATTCTCACCTGCAAAATGAGATGCTTCAGCTCTTCATCCGAAATGAAAGAGGGTTTGTAGTGTCCTTCCGTGTATGAATGAATCCGAGAACCCCTCAACGTTTTCATGTGCTGAACAGCCATCCGAAGAACGGTTAATTTATCAAGCTTTCTTGACATAGCACTACACATCGGCACCATTCCTGATAACTCCGATATGTAGGTATTCATTTTATCACGACGACGCTTCTCAATCTCACTGTGATTTTGTCTGTGGGGTTAATTCAAACATCTTCATTAGGAAGATCATCCGACTTCATATTATTATCATTCTGCATATTTCATTATGATACATAAGTTCCACGCAACACTGAGATCATTTCCCGTAAATTTGTGATTTACTCATGCATCTCCCATTACACGCCCTCTGAGCATGTAATTCTAATTCCATATTAATAAAAATTGATAATTATTAGAGATGAGAGAATGACGGTAGGGGCAATGCGACAGTGTGAAATCATATTTTTTTTCGTTTTGCTGATGATAATCATGCAGCTACTAGTGTATCACTTTTTTCTCCTGTAATGGGTTTCAAATATTTTGTATCAGGACAAGGTGTGACATCTTTCATAAAATTTGAAATTCAAATTTTTTATTAGTGTCCAACTAAGCCTATTAGAATATAACTATATGTTATAATATAGGTTAATACACATTTAGCTGAAACATGAACAGGCTATATTTCTTTCCATTTTTGTTAAATCTGGTGCGGTGGATCATTGCAAAACAATTTTGCTTTAAACTTTGATGGTTGGCATTAGTGGTTCGATTTTCGCAGCTTTAAGGATCAGGAACACAGTTGGGAAATACATAATAGTCATCAGAAGGTGCATGTTAATCTACTCCATATAAAATGACAGTAAAAAGATTGCTCGAGAAATTTTTTAAAAAAATGAAACAGATTGCTATTATTGGACTTTTCAAAACTACCGGAAGTTTATAAATTAAATGTAATTATTCAAATGACTAAAACATCTATATATTGATTAGTCATATGCACGGGGAACACATTTGCAACATGATTATATTTTTAAAATGTTATAAATAGTTTTTCCTAAAACTTACTTTTTTGAGCTGTCGTCGGTAGGAGTAAGTGTTTTTCTCGAACTACAAGTTTCCGAATCATCATCCATGTCGCTCTCAGCTGTCCTATAGGTATCGAAATGTAAATCATGACTCAATAATCATTCATTTTCTTTGTTCAGTGTGTATAGCATATTGCATATAATATATTATGTACGTAATACAAGCATTTATAAACTAAACCTATATAATAGATGTAAGTAAGTAACTTTTATTGCTTTCAGGACTTCAGGATTCCCAAATTAAAAAATATAATGATGAAACCACGTTTCACTATTTCATAACAATATTATAAGTTTTTGAACGGAAATTTCTGAACATCCTTACTGATGAAACATACAGGAATTTTGAAGTGTGATTTTTCACGCGATGTTAGTGCATATATTTTACAAACAAAACTACTGATTAAATCAAATTTCATTGAAAATTCTGTTCGTTTTGCTTTGCCGACTGTCCAGCTTAAGTTGTCTCGCCAATGAGAAACTTTCCTTGCATTTTAAATAAAACGCACACCGCACACTGCTACAAAAAGGTAACATGCATACATTGCATTAGTTAGAATATAAAATCCACTTCCTGGCTTCTCTATCTTCAAAATCACTGTCAACAAAGTTTCCACTTGTTTGTCTACATAAAAATTGCTTAACATAGATTTATTAGCCACTATCAACTAACCAGGTAAGGTAAGATGACCGAGGACGTAAATGTTTTAATGTTTCTTGGTAAAACTTAAGATGAGATGTGCCATTCTTGTACAAATTCTGTAGTTTTGGTTCTAGACAAATTATGATTCTTTACTGCATTCTTAAAAACGAGTCGGTTCCTACAAAATGAATATTTAATGGTTACCAGGTTTATAAACGTACGTGTGCGTATGAATACGCTTTCCCTAGCCTTTGTTTTTATATTCATAACTTCCGGTTGCCCAATACCCGGTACTCTACACCTCCATTGCATTATAACGTTCAAAATATATTGTTTCACAGATTTTCGTGAAGTATGTATTAATTTATTGCTCTACTAACCAGGTCCCAGGTTAAGGCACTTTATTAAATGTTGCTATAGAGAAAGGCTGCTGGTATTTGATAAACATGCCGGATTCTTTTTCCCACAATAATTGATAGATGACTTATGATTTGTTGAATATGTATGAAATCCTATACAATCTAACTAATTTGAGGAACTATCAAAACCAAATTTCAAGCTTCCATTTTAGATGAATACCATTGCTGTACTAAATTTTACGTTGATGATAATAAATTGAGTTTAAATGATGCAAATTAGGGATTATCGGGTCTTCAATGACTCTTGTTTGCCTTTCTTGGGTACTCTACGAGTTATGTTTTATGGCAATTTTTGTACAATAAATGTTTGGAATTCCAACACCACTTCATCAAGCTGCAAGTTTGCTTCATTATTGTGTAACTTATGGACGAATCGTAAAGACAGTAAATTTTCTCTGAACAAATCAAATTTAAAATAAGATGATTTCATATACACGTACATACAATGAGTATTGAGGATGTACTCACGGCATACCAATTATGTCGACCCCAACCGCATCTGGAGTGATGATGCGGATAGACTGAAAAAACGTTTTTTGGGGGAACTAGAGATCACTGCATTAGATCGGCTTAACGAGTGTTTTACGTGCACTAAATTAAACTGTGTAAACCGCAATCTAAATTTTATAAATATTTATCTCATGCCTTTGGTACTTGCTTCTTTTTCTAATGCCTATAGCACATTTTTGACTAAATCAGAACGTTTCAAGTTTTTCCATTGAAAAAGTCCAACAAGAGAACTTGTTCTATTTCGTCAAGCAAAATACAATAAAACATTAATAAATTTGGAAACTGCTTTGATCCCACATAATATATTATGTTTAAATTAAATCCAGTGACTACTGAAAATGTCATGAACGAAGATTCTATTTTTTCTCGTCTTTCCCTCTCTTCACTTCTTCTTTTCCTTTAGGCTCAGCCTCCTTTTCTGGCTACACGTCTCCGCATCCTTTATTCCTACTCACTCACTGACAATGAAAGAGAAAAAGGCTCTTGGCACTTGCAAATTCAGGAGAAGACAGCGTTCCAGGAATTTCCTTATTCCGCAACACAGAGGAGAGGGCTCTGTTGCAACAAAATGTCAAATGCTAGTATTTTCTTTTCAAAAAATGGATTATTTGTTGTTGAGTTGCTCTTCGGAATGTGAGTTGTGTATGTGATCTTGAAATTCGAAACGGTAGGATTTCAGAGGAGATACGTGGTCGAATATAATAGGGAACAGCTATCACATCGCATCGGGAGAATCATGAATTAAACATAATGTTCAAAGTAATGATCCATCTGCTTCTCAGACTCTTTATGACGGAGTTACCCCATCCCTCTCTTGACGAATGATCAAGCAAAAACAAGACTGGATTTACTATCAATACAGAAATCCTTGGCTGTAATGTATTCGTTTATGAGGAGGTAAATAATATCGGGAGACTCGATAATATCTTACCATAATATAGCGTTCCACATATATAAATTATCATTATTATTATTATTGTCTCCCTTTCATACATTAAATTGAAGCAGTGGTGTCTAGTTTTCCTCTAACAAATGAACGAATAATGATATGATGCATATTATGAACTTGTTATTTAATTATTCGTTTCAAAACCTATATGGATATACGTTCTGCCTCAATCTTACGCGTCGATTCAAAGCCTTCTTGGAAATCGGGTAAGGGTAGACTAAAGAAAAGAGGTACACGTATTGCCTACACGTATGCTCATTTACATGCACGTATAAACCTGGGGTTGTGTATTGCGTCACAGAACTTTCTCGCAAGAAAAAGTTTGCATGGAAGCTATGTGTATACATTGTAATGCAAACGCTTGGGTAACCAACATTTAAAAATCCTATACAAACAGTTCCAAGCAATTAGTAGAATCTGCTAGAAATAATGTTGTTGATACAATTTTTGTAGTGTAGTTATGAGAAGCCATATTTATTTATGGCAAACGTACACAAGCTTGATTAATCGATGATTGGTACTTAAAAATTTCGAGTTTGAATCGTTCCGACAAATCATTTCGCAAACGTGGGTTTCGTGACGTTGGAAACGGTTATGCTGTATGCCCTCCTCCTCCATTTTACATGGCGAAAGCCTACTATTGTTAAAGCTCTATGTCGTCGCTTAGCACACAGAAATTATAGGTTTAAGTATTTTGTCTGCGAATGAATTTATATTTTCTACCGATTGGCCTCTACATACACATACATTATTAACAAGTGAATAACAGATAATACTTACGGTTCTGGACTTTTCCTTTTCCGGTGGTGGTGATGGTGATGATGGTGATGTCTGTGGTTGTGGTAGGGGGAAGGGGATGATTCCACTCTAGCGTCAGACATACTTCTATGACCTATACTGCTCACTTGACTATGGTGTGTGGAATAACTCTGCTGACTATGGTTGCTTGAGGTACTACTGCTCGCATGGTGATGACTATGAAAGTGACTCTGGTGATGGGCGCAGTTATGATGATGGCTACTGCTTCCGTTACCTCTGTGCCGATGCAAGTGACCAAACGGGGAGCCAGCTTGGGGTGTTGCCGCTGCCGATGGTGATGATGTCACCATTCCATACACACTTGTTGAAACGCTGCTGTTGTCACTTTCACTTTAAATACAAAAATAGAAACAAGGTTCAAAATTTGTACACAAGGACAAATGCATAAATATTTACTTTTAAAGTTGGTTCGAAGATAATAGTGATTATTTTATTAAATGAGCTTGATACTACATTCTTCCTATTTTCAAATTTCAATGCATACTGGAAAGGCCTTGTAACAATAAGCGCTACCACACACGCTAGAGCTTGTCATGCTATTAGATGAGAGTCTTTTACATGTTTCACAGAAGAATATCTTTCTTCATTACAATTGAATTATGAACAATTAAATGAAGACTTTTAGCACTGGGATTTCCTGATTTGAGTCGTTCCTTTAATTTGATATCCATTCTTTAGCGTTTGTACGCTTGTTCGTAAAATTTTAAAGATGTTTTTTCCCATCGTGACGTAATATTCGTTACGGATCCACGGTTGATTTAACTCAGTTTTTAATCATTTCTTATCGTGTTTAATCAATTTACCTAAAAGGTCACACGATGTCATAACATGTGTAAATAACAAACATTCCATCATCCAGAACATTATGTAAAATAATCAGTTATATACACACAAAAAACCCACATTACAACGGATCAGCACAACAGTTACGTTTGAGGAAGTCTCAGTAACAAACGACTATCGGGTTACACAGCAAAGAAATGTTAAGCAATATTGGGACCTTCATTGTCACACAGATCAACTGCGAAAAAGGATATTCTACCTCGAACAGATCATTTCCCAATGCAAAACAGTATATATATCACGTGCTACGTCAGAGTTAAAAAATTTGCACTCCACTTCCTTGCAATAAGCCATGCTGACACATGTTAAATGAAGGAAAGCAAAGTTCAGTGGAAAATTTTCTTCTTGCAACCATTCTTATAGTTTCTATGTACATGAAAATCATTTTGCTTCCAAATGTCAAACGTAGTCCTCGAGTGTCTATATACTCGAGCCTGTCCAAAATGTTGGCGTTTTTCTACTCGGAAATTAGCTGTGCATGTTACAAATTGAGTATTTTAGACAATTCTAGATGAATCGTAATTGTGGTGGATTCATAATGAAAACAAGCATTTTGGACAAACTTGCGTTGACAATAACAATGCTTTGGGGAGTACAGTGAAAGCAAATCAAGTAAAAAGGTATGATATTTTCCTATGGAGTTCAACAATGAATTCTGAATTTGATATCATTCAAAGTTAAGGAAAAGTTGGAGCGGATGAGCTTTTGAAAGTCTTCTTGTTTATCCCTACTTTTGCAGAAATCTCTGGAAGCATTCATTCGAGAGCTTTGGCGAATACAAACTTTTCCTGAGTAAAATTTCTGTAGACATGAGAAAGTGGGACTTTAGCTAGAACGAGGAAATCGATGTCATCCAAATTTCTAAGAAAACTTAGCATTTGCCAACTAACACTACACTTCTTGACAAAAAGGGGTTTCAATGGGCAGACGGAGAGAAAAGGACAGAGAATTCTAGCAACTTTATGAGTGAAATATAAGAGCAACAAGTTGAAGTTGTTAAAGTACGCATGTGAAAATGCCTGGCTACAATACCCCGCTACATTTGCACAATTTTTGAAGCTTCATCCATACAATTACAAGGTGTACCATCATCTAAGATCCAAATCAAGAGAACCGTCGTCATGAAATCATGTAGGTCGGATTTGCTAACAATTTTTCACTTTTACAAAAATGTCTTCTCCAAATTATACACAATCCAGTAATTACTTTTTAAAAAATGGATGTAACATGAAGAGAGCGTTGCTCCAAGTATGACATCATGGTTAAATACTTCGAGTGAAATTAGAATGAACAGATTACGCAACTATACGCTGACTTTACCGACTCAACCGCAAGCAAATGTAAACAGGTTAGGTTGTATCCAGGTACATGCATAATATGCAAAGTCAATCGTTCATAAAAGTAAGACATCTACTCATTTTCGAATAACAGTGCATTTTATCCTTCCATGAAGCTAATCAAGAAAATTCCATGATGTTCTCTTCCCCCGCCACTCGTCCTGCAAACTTTGACCTTTTAAAATTAGCCAAAATCGTAGCTGGGGCTTTTAAATCACGTATATACCTATACATATTTTAGTAGTTAAATGGTTTATTTTACAAGTACAGGGACTCAGCTAATGACTTGTAAAATTTATTGCTGCTGGTGAAATGAACGTGAAAGTTAGCAACAGCTGTGTAATCTAAGAGCCAATTGGAAAGTGAGGCTTGCTGTATCCCGTCCCATGCAATTTTTACCCCTTTCTCTTAAAAAATGCTCTCTGTTTGCGTAGAAATGTATTACATAAAAACGAATTTCTCCTCAGGTACTTGTTCTCTCCACTCTCACGATAAAAACGGAAGAATGATGGTGTGAGAAAGCAGACCATGCGGCAGCAGCTGCTCATATTCTCATCTCTCATGCATTTGCATTTAGGGCTCAAAACTAACATTTTCCATTCTTGAAGCAATATGTAATTGGTATTGATATTAATACTGTGAGAGTTGTCCTCATTATTATTTTTACATGCATAATGTTTCAATGGACTGACTAATATGGGGAGGAGAACTTGAGAAATGAACCTGCTCTTACAACAATTAAAAATACCTCGTCATTATTACTGAGATCCAATATCCGGCATTGAGGCATCCAACATTGCTATAAAGTATGGCTGTGGGAAAGAGGAAAGTTCAATAGTTCAACTGCTTGACAAGAAAAATAACTTTTGAAATGTGATACGTAAATAAGGGGTTTCCGTAATTTCACTTTAGCGAATACCATTTGAACAAAAACATAAGAGCATTGCATTGGAACGAGCTGGTGAGGTGGGAATTGCTCTTGCCTCCCTGCCGTGAAGTGTCCTTTTATTGGTTTCCTATAGTCAATGTAACCTACATATACAGAGATGTCTTGTTTCATTACTCTCGCATTTAAAAAACAGAAGTTGTTTTCTACAAAAGCTTTAACCTTTTCCCGTACATATTGGCTCTCATTTATCAAAAGAAAGTAACAGAGTTTTAATTGAGTGGTTTTGACGCGACTAAATTGTGGCATTATATTATTGAGCGTATGAAATACATCTACATTTTTTTATTCATGTACGCCAACGCTAAAGGGGATTCCAATGCTACTTAAGCCTTTTGAAATAATTCTATTCTCTTTCCGTTTTCCTAATTGATGAATGTATCCATACCAGTCACTCGTGAGCTTTTATGATTGCGGCGCATTTTCACATATGATTTTTAACATTCCACTTCAAGCTGTGTACTGCTACATACATACACACATGCCCTTTAACGGGACAATCAATTTACACGAAAATGAGCCATCAGTGGATCTCAAATACAAATTCAGTATACACTTTTTCACATCAGTGTAATGGAGAATTTAGCATTTTGTTATTGGTTGCTCACACTCTTCATTTACCTCACCTGGCGTCTTCCTTTCTACGTGTTTGCCACTAATGATGAATAAAACTCACTTGACAATTTGGCCGAAGAATTAAAGAAACAAGAAAGCAACAGAATTAAGGCTATGTATGACGAAACCAATATACCCCCAGTATAAGGAGAAAGAATGCATAATACATGAAGTAAAGTATTATATCACGCTTCACACTAAAATATGCGTGTACTTCTTTTGATGAGTCTCCATTTGATCATCTCTTGAATTGCTATGCATCAGATCCGTCGTCTTTTGAAGTGCTGGTTGGATAGTTTGGTAAGCTTGGGTTCTTCTACTTTAGCTGATTATAATTTCCACACAGTCACTTTTTCTGGCGGCACTCATGAGCCGAGATGTACTCATGCTACCACATAATTGCGTGGTCATTTTTATCGCTTTTCTATTCATTCTCTCTTTTAATATGCTTATAGATTCAAAAACACACATTTCCTCATCATAACGTAGATCTATTGAATCAAGGGATTATTTATAAGCGTGACAGTACCCTGTACACAAGAATGTTCCCTCCAGAAATCCTCTCAGTTGCCAGAGCAGTAACTGTAAAATTGTATCGAAGTATTTGATATGCATTTGATCCATAAACCTTAAATGAGTGGTAGAAAGAGTCAAAATAGCCACTATAAATTCAACCGATTCCAAAAAATTGGATATCAAATGAAATCTTTGATTGCAAGAAATGTACAATTTGTACTGACGAGTGTGAGTGAGTGGTGTTTCATCATCAGATCCGTGAAGATGTTTATGGATGATGGTTATTTGATTTTCTTTGGCAATACAACTATTTTGGTGTTTACATGACTTAATGAAGTGCATAAATTCGATAACATGCCAAATCAAAGTATAAAGTTCATGTTTGTATCAAAATTTTATTATTAGCCACAAAATTGAAGTACAAATCCTGACTACTAGCAGATATAAAGTCACCCTTTCGATTGCGACGTAAATACCTAGCTAGCAATAATTTTTCCGAAGAATGAACGTAATTGTTCTCTTTCCAGCGAAAAGATTATAAACTTCCAATGTTGGAAATACCTTGTTGAGCGACCTTTCAAAATAGAACGCATATAGGACCACATTAGTCCATGCATGTATGTCTCATGATTGAAGAATAACAATCCATAGTAAACCTACTTGTTCTTCTATGATGTCGAAATGCGTACTTCGTATTATTTTAAGGAAAAAAACTTTCGACTTTGGAAATTTCGTTATGCTGGGAACTTGCTTTAGAGTTCTCGTTAGCACCAATGATGCATCAATACACACAGAGAGAAAAATATCTTCTGATAAAAATATATAGAATTTCATAAGTTGCTTATTGCAGATATTATAGCAACGCTTTTAAATGATGTTAATACAACTTTTACGGTATTACACAACGGCTACCATAATGCGATAGTGACTTCAAAACGAACGAAACATGCATCATAAACGCAAAAAAACATTGTTTTAAAGTACATAACGCGATTTGCATTGCAATTTGCATACCATTTACTCTATACTTTATTAGAAATGCAGTTCATATGTGCTACAAATTTTTAGATAATTAGCAAGTCTCATGGAGAAACAACCGTCACCAGAATTTTCACCTCTGATTCTGGAAACAGAATGAAAAAATGTTAAGGTAGAAATAACAGCTACCATCTAAAGTAGGGTTGAATATGTGGCATTCAGACATTCTAACTTATTTATAAAAAAAGGAATTTGGTGCTGTATGTATTTGTTCAAATTAGTTTGGAGCATTGAAATTGAAACAACAACTCTATCTATACAGCCTTTTTATTCCAACTTCCCCGTCAACGTCCACACAAAACTTTACCAACCTTAAGCCGTGAAGCAATTCGAATTAGAGAAAATATAAATAATTACCGGTTACAATATCTATTGTTACTTTTAACTTTTAAAGTAAAAGGCATATTATAAATATAAATTTGACCTACTAACGAGGTTGTGCAGTAAATTGCAAAAAAAATTACGGCTTATTAGTTTGAACAGTAATTGGCTCAAGATTTTCTCATAGATAACTTCCATGCATTCCAATATATGACAAAATAACTGAATAATAAAATTCTGTCTTCAGTTTTCCTGAAAATTTGTAGCATAATAGCCTAAATAGTTTATACTAACTTCCTTCTTCTTCCACCATATTAATAATTTTGTTCTAATAGTTGGCAAAAGAAGAGCGAATCAGAAGTCCGTAAATTTGTTCGTCGCTCTCACCTAATTTTTATTGAGTCATTTAAAATATTAGTTTTTTTTGGGAATAAAAAGAGTAAAGCGTACTACAAAGCTGCACAGAGACCTACAATTATTTCATGGACTACGCTAGCTACATAGATATCCAGAAAGTGTCGGTTGCTAGAAAAGTAACTAAAGTATATTTCAGATAGTTTAAGTAGATATCCTGGACCAAAATTCACACACGAATTTCTAAAGATTTTGGAAAGACTTGTTTCTCTGTAGCATGGTATTGAACCATTTATTTCAGAAAAGCTTATTAGAACTTTCAATAAACGAGACGAACGATAATTTCACAAGTGCAATGTTTTCAAGGTGATAAGCGTTTCGATATTTAAAGGCCAACAAGCTTTCTACTGTGCTCGAAAAAGGTGAAATGTGGAAGGAGGTTCTTACAATATATGTTAGTAATTTTTTTGAGAGATTCTTATTGCATTAATTAATTGTTTATGAACAGTTTAAAAACAAAATAACTAGAAATCACAAAAGTCGTACTCTGAAAATGCTGTAAAAGAACAGGGTACTATTCAAACACCAAAGCGGTATATTCCCTCTTGGCAAACGTAGTTTCAGTTTCAATATTGATATTCATCTATTTCATCTTGATTTTGTGCATCCGCAAAAAATTGTGAAATTGTTTGTGTGCAATGAGGCAATTTTGTCGTTTGGAAAGACAGCCGAAAGAGAAATTGTAGTGAATGCTGTCTTTTCTCATACATTGATTTCTTGTCTTGTTGCCGCACCTGCCAACTACTGGACAATGTCTCCTTAGTCTCATAGGAGGTAAACATCGCTACAATGGCATCACATAATCATATATCATGTGTCATTTGTAGGAATGTTATCTGCCAAGTTCCCTTTTCCAGTCATAACGTAACATACAGTCACGTTAGACAGGTATGTCTCCAGCGTTGTGTCGAAGGACAACATGACATTCTCTATTTATATAATATTGTCATGAATGAGAAGTCAGCTTTAATTTTACCAGTTTTCTGATCCAAGCACATAAAATACGACACACAAACGTCAGTGGCCGTTACTAAAGCCTTATTAAGTTTCTGAAAGGAAAAATGTGTTTTCCATTTCATACGTGTAGCAATTTTGTGGCATGTGTCGTTTTAAATTTAATTTCCTTTCTAATAAAAAATAATTCTGTCATGAGATAATTGTCCTCGTCATCTTAAAAACCTTTCATAATGGCAAATATGTAGTTGAAAATATCCAAATGTCAATAATAATTTGAAATCTGTTAGTTTAGGGCATCCCTCCAGCTTCATTAATAAAAATATATCAGATACCTATGCGTTTATTCTTTGTGGTGAGAGATTCCAAACTTTCCGTGAGGTCTGGTCTCCGATTCATTTCTTTATACTAAAACGTAACGAGATACATGTGTGTAATAAATATACGATAATAAAAATTCCACATACGTACGCAGGTAAACTTGACTAGTAGATTCAAGTGGACAAATTAGTTGTCATATAAATCCTCCTATTATTTGGCATTTTGGTTAAATAACACAGGTGTGGTTGTCTAAGAATGTGTTTTGTAAATGATATTGTGTTAACGATCATTTACAAATAATTATAGCCACCTACTCGTGTTTTCGCAATGTCAGCAGAACACAGTAATTTGAGATGAGATGTGAATGATTCATTATGTGTGTCACATGGTATATTTTTAACATCTGGAGAAATAAAACGCAACGACAGAAATGTCTCGTGTGTTCTATGCTCCTCCCAATCCCTCTGAGTTACACATGCGTGGGAATCAAACTCATATTTCATTAGTAGAAATTAATTGTCCATAAAGTAAACTGAAGTTTCTCACATGTGATGATAATGATGATCCAACTAAACGAATTGGACCACCAACGCAAATTATATATTTGCCTGACGAGACAAAAACAGTTATTACTCAAATTTCACAAAATCTTCAAAAGTCAAAAGTTTTCATTGTTTTAGAGCTATACCATCTCTAAAATTATTTCAGTATTATAAGTCAAACATTTATATGCTCCATTCAAAAATGAATACGATATGTGGAAAACGCTATTTTATGAATTTAGTACGGCAGAGCAAACTGTGTTGTTTTTGTATGTGCGATAAAATGGTCGATAAATAATTCAACACAGTCTACTTGTGAGGATGTTGCTTCGGTGTGCAACCTTACAAAAATCCGATCCAATTAATAAACAGCAAGCATCCTGCCATTTTTTTGCATAATAAACAACCATGAAAATAACAATGATAATGATAAACAATATGCGTCAATATGTTATCTTCTTTAGTTTAGTGCTCCGCCAATATTTACTTCGCATTCTTAAATACCACTATTGTCATCATGGGATGTAGATATACATTGATTTTTTCAGTGCTCATGAAAAAACTCCAATATGTCCTACCTCTGTTTCATATTACAGCAGAAATGTACGCACTATTTTGCATACTTTTTGCCATTGCAACAAAGCCTTTTTCTGCAAACTACATAATTCTATACTCTCCACTAACCTGATTTGGTAGATGAATCCCCATAACTTATAAATTTGCCATGCTTGTGCAAAAATCTACTGATGTATATGTACATTCTTTACTGTGACAAGCTGCCACCCTGTTTATATCATACACTTCAATTTAGACTAATGCTATGTAAAATCTGGGCATCTGAAATGGTGATTATAACAGATGCAATTACATGAGCAAACTTGATAACCTACTATAGCTTCCTTAAGTAGTCGCCCATGTTACATCCTCATTAAACAAAAGCTTGAGATTTGTTCGAAAAAGTATGTTCCATTCTAGTGATATTGAAAACTTTGAGAAGGCTAAACGCAGTCTTTTGTTGAATCAGCGTCAGTCAGAGACCAAAGCAGTTTAAGAAGAAGCCATTCAGTGACCTTTATTATTACGTAGCACAAATTATTACCCAACGAAAAGAAAAGATGTTTCACATAGCCCCAATGCACATGTAGCCACTACTGCATTATGCATTGCATTTCTGACGAGTGATTGAGTGGTGATAACATCCACTCATTCTTATTTCACAGAAGCTAGAATTATAAAATGTTTTTTGTGCATGAATGCCCTGACACATCATTGATGCATTTAGTAAAATTCCATTTCTATTCAACTCATAATCAGTGTCAGCCTCCATACTCCACCGACCCACACGATTGCCCAGAATCAAGATGACTAAACTCACTAAACTCAATTCCCTAAACTAACTATCATCTCGTCATGTATTACGAGCGATGGATAATTTACCTTAGTTTCTAGGAAAGCCAAGTAAGCCAACACACCATTTGTGATCAGGTAATGGGAGAAAACTATTTGCCAAAGAAAAACATCTCAGTAGCATTTGTTAAACCAAATGTAAAATTGTCAAAAGTTGGCTCTGTCAATGTTGAATGTCGCATCTTTGCATGATCATTTGACTATAACTAACTGAGAGTTACCAAAAAAACCAAATCATTTAAATTGCTAAGTATCATCATTAATTTACATACACTGTCTATGAATTTATTTTTTATACAACTGACTTCAAAGATGATATTCTCAAGTAAAGAATGGTACTCGTAGGAGGTTTGCTTACCCAAGAAAATTAAAATCAGACAAGTAAGTGCAAATTGCAGACATTGTATTGGGTACGTTCTACAATATCCATATTATGCCAATGCTGTTACGATGCGTTCTGGCTTAACGTGTATAAATCATAATCTTGTTAATATTTATTATGCTTCCCTGAATTTGAATGCATTTAAAACAATTTGAAATGCAAATGGACAGTCGTTCTGGTAAGAAAAGAGATCTGCTGCACAATTCAGCATGGTATCGTGCGTGTGTATCTCCAAATATATGGATCAATTATGAAGAGTAGTCGAGGAACGGAGATGACATCAAACATCAAAGATACTTTCCTACAATCTCTGTCCAGTTAATATTCTGGCTGTATGCGAATCGAAGTTGTTTTCTACGAACTAGCCCTGGATTTGGAAGCTGGTGAATATCAGAAAAGAACAAGTAAGTCGTTTTTTAAACAAAATGAATTAATGGTGACATAACGATGAACACCTGACAGGAAATAAACAATCCTTGCTTCAAGTTCATTTTTTCTTTGATTTGCATTATTCCAACGAAACTAACTATAGTTACCAGTCTGACTATTAGACGGATGAATGATGAATGCAAGACTCCTTGTGTCTTTCTCCGCCTAGATTTAATTAATATCACTCAAATCATCTTTGATAATAATATTACGCTCCCTAATTGCTACTTGTTAACATATTGTCATATTTAATTCCATATGGGCAGCTTCAACTTTCTGCACTCAATATACATATGTAATGAAATACATGACGCTTTTGCTTTCCGCACGATTCACTATTGTTTGTGCTATGATGACATATTGAAGCAAATTACTCATATTCATTATGGCGCGTGCATAGGTGTTAATGCAGAATTTCTCAATGAATGGGTGAATAACCCACATTACCACAATAACCCAAATTAACCTCAGCGAAATCGTTTTGTGTTTGATGACAGGCCACCCATCATCACCATATTATCTCGGATTCGGCTTCTTCAACTTGATTACGCTTTTTCATGTGACAATATGTTGACACGATCAAATTATGCAACATTAACATTCAATCCACCCGTATTCTCTCTTCAATGCCGTCAACTATTGTTTTTATGTAACGTTGATTCCTGATACCATATTATGTGCTGAAGTGTAGCTTACATAATGATTAAGATGAAGAGGACGATAAGATGATAAGTGACGCATGGTAATATTGACTGCTGACTTGTAAGGAAGTTACGGGTTACTTCTTGAATAATGGATAAACTATTTATATTCGATCGTTATGCTATTAATGTGTGCAGGAATTACTTACTCATAGCGAACCATTTGGGCAACTGTAGAGGCTGGATGATTCGTGGAGTCATTGTAAAATGACAAATCATCCGAGGCTGTCGACTGCAGAGATGTATAGTCACTTCCCACGACATGATGAAGGTGATGCTGTTCTTGTGCGCTTTGACCACCACTACCGCTACTGTGGTTATATAAGTAATCGGAAGATGTGTGAGTGTGGCTGTGATTACTGTGCGCTTGAACAACGTAAGGGGATAGCTCCTGAGCGCTTATGTTCATCATTCTTTGTCAATTCACTGTAGACAAGTCATTGAAAGCGGATCGTGATAATACGGATAAAATTTAATATAAGACAACATTTGTAAATTAGGTTATTCGCACTAACAACAGATACACCAGATTTGTAGTCCCCCAACACTCCATTTCTCACATAAGTGGTCATGACTGCATCTCAAAACCAATCTTCTGTATAAACATTTTAACAAGAAAAGGGTAACAGGATATTTTCTAGCACTTAAACAAATAGCTGCTGGATTGTGATTCTGATCTTGAGTTTTTTTCTATCACAAACACATTTTTCAAGTCGAGAGCTAACACACGATAGCGTATAGATGTCAACGTCTCAAAATGTAAGAAGCGAAATGTATAAGAAAATGTAGCGACTAGATACACAGTGGAAGTCAACGAGATGATCTTGTCGTTACGTTGCAGTAAACACACTTTTTGACTTGGACTCATTGATTTGTTTATGTTTCAAATATTCAAATATTTGTGTTCACTATAGCAATAAGTATTTAATCTTTCCAAAATAAGTAATCATTTCACTTGAGTAATCCTGTGACAAAAACAATATTCATGAAAATATATGTTGACTATACGTATACCATGTTTGTTTCCTACGAAGAGCAGTTCAAATTTAAGATGTTTCAAATCATACTATGGATGACTTATTCTGTAACGACGGTAAGATGCATTGGACTGTATTGAGATTTTAGATCGTTCTTTTTATCAATAAAACATGAATAACACGTGGCGCATAACACACGTTCTGGTGACAGTTGTACCCTCCTGTACCGAACATTTCCTCTATAACCTCAGCTATTTGCAGTGCAACGTTTTTCAGATTGACCAAAAAGATTTGTTTGCTGTTTGATTTGTTGAAAGATATGAAAATTGGAAGAAATCTAAGCAAGAGTAAAAAAATATCTGGAATTTGGGCTTTTATAACATTCATATTATTATGGACGAATCCTTGAAACTCCTAAAGTAGAAGTTTGTTGAATAACCGTATTTAATGTACATTTATTTACATTCCATAGATATTTGTTTATCGGTTACTAATTATAGTGTTTACATAATATACTTCAACCGAAAGAAATAGACAGGTACAATGAGGAAACACATTGTTGTGAAATTATCCAGACAACATGTACGTTTACGTACGTACGTGTCCGGTTGAGTATTGAGACTCCTCGTTTCACTTCTTTCTTTGCCCTAGATTTTACTCTCTTTCTAGAAATTCCCTTCTTGGCTGAAAAAAATACGACTTTTACTCTTTATCTTTCTCTAAAAAAACTACAATAATTTCCCTCTCCTCTGATCACTGTTTACTCTTTATCTCTTATGTTTTCGCAATGTAAAATGCTTTCCATACAATGCCTAAGTTTATACTATTATTATGAGATGTTTTATGTTTGTTGTTAGTGGCAAGGGAGCAATATTTGGTTAGAGACTACTTTCTCCCATGACTTCTTCATGTCGACTGTTGAGCTTGCAAAGAACTGCGAGCAGGTAAAGGAACAAGGAATCAGTATCCTCTGAGAGGGAAAAGGAATTTGTTAGTGGTGGTGGCAGTGGTTGTTGTTGATGGTATGCTACTACAATTTGTCTCGACTCGACTTCTTCTTCATCTTGGGTTTTTTATTCGCACTGCCTGGCCATAAGCCACTCACTCCTGTTGTCGCTGAAATCACTCCTTCTAGAATTCAAACTTCTTTTCTTTGCAGGAACAAACACGTTCTACAATTACGCGTCTTCCTCTTGTTTGCACACTCTTGTATCCTCCTGCCTTGCGAGAAGTAAACGCGGTGCAAGGAACTTTAAAATGTTTCTGTTATAAAATTCATCTATTATTCAAGTGCAGTCGAAAAACTTTGGGAGATAGAGAGATTCAGAGGACAGACAGATTAGACTATTATTAATATTAAGGACTTCAATCGTGTACGTGTTGCTTGCAGATTTTTTAAGTGAATCAGTAATTCTCCTCCAGCAGCGAAATACTGGTTAAAAATGTGCATGAAATTAGCATTTCAGGTATTGACTACATAATATGAGAGAAATTCTCAGCATGGAAATTCAAGAGTTGTCTATTCTGTTCGTTCTGTCAGTGAAGTCTGCTCAATGTATTTTAATTTATGTGACCATAGCTGCAACTGTAAAAGTTATAAGTAAAAGTTTTCAGACATAAGATGCTTATCGGTCTATGTGACGTGTTTCTCTTTGGAAGAAAGTGTCAGGAGCACTGTATGTATTTAAAGGAGATATTTGGGGCATTATGAAACATCTCTATAATTTGGTGCTCTACGAGAAAATCATCTTTATACCCCTTTCTTTCCTGCACACCACTTGTGGAATAGTCTACTAGTCATGTAGTAGGTTACAAAGAGTTACATTGTTTTACTTACATAACTCTTGCCCTTGAATTATCATTTCGACTAGTTGTCCCTTGCCACAGTTCAAAATGGTTTTTCTGTACTTCCTTTCAATATTAGCCATACAGGTAATACGTAAAATACTGTTGCATCAGTTCATCATTTTGAACATTGAATATATTGAACTATACACAAGATTCATAAAATTTCCATTTGAAAACAAAAGGGAATTTATTATAACTTATATGAAGTTTACAACTAGGAGGGCATTATATTGTTACAATAATAGCAAAATATGTATATGAACAGAATGACAGAAAAAAATGTGACGTGACAGTTAAATTTCAGCGTACAAGTACGAAGACAATTGTATTTTCACCATTTAAAGTCAGTCTAGATTTTTGGGCAGTGTTTTAGGACAGCATTAAGGAAGAATGACAGTTTAGTGTGCTCTAAGTGAGCAGGACAAGCGGTTGGTTTGGTTCTTGCAACCTGACAATGGGAGGATTAAGGAAGCTTTCAATTTCCTTGTAGGAGGGAGAAGTGAAAGTTCTTTCAAGAAGTTACAGAAGACTGCTTTAATGTTTTGATGCGAAGAGCCATTTCCATTTGCCAAGAATGACAGGAAAGCAAATAACTTTGTGGGTGCTTTCTAAAATTATGTCAAATACAAAGTACAAAGTACACAAGAAGCAAATCCATCCGCTGATCCCTCGGATTCAATATAAACAAATTTTACACAAACTCATTCTCGTAAAAAACTAAGCCAAATTTTAGGTGCAAGATGCAAACGTTCCTGAAGCAGTACTTTATTTTAATTGATTCACTTATCATCAGATTATCCAATATATTGCAGTGCAAAGATAGTGGTCAGAGAAACTTGTACTAACAGTTCCCTACAAGATAGAAACAACAACCGTGGTTCATTGTAAGTCAAGTGGCACTGTTAAAGTTATGTTGCCTTACGATTCTTTATTTTATTTTGCATGGGCCACTATTCATCCAAGGTGAACTTAGATCAGCTTATGGAGACACAGTAATAATGGGATAAATAATCTGCAGTGCATATTTCAATACCACATAATATGTAGCACACAACAAAGGTAGCTTGCTACTAATAAGCTAAGTATGCAGTATTATTGATGACTGACTTCCTATTAATTATTCGTCCAAGAAACCTGTCAAGTACACCTAGAAAGCGCATACGGCAAGTGGAAAAAATGTTACAAAGGCTTACTGAGCTACATGCAACATCTATAGGAAGAGAAAGAACCATTTTCCGAGCTAAAATAGATGACACAAGACAGGAAAATTGGATTTCACTTCTCAAAGGTTATGCCTAGGAAAGGACGGCTCGATTGCTTTGTTGGAAGTTCCATGTAATATTTAAGTGTATATTTATTAGATGCCCATTTTCATGATACCCCTATTACACAAGAGTATAAAGTACACAAGCAGTATAAATATTGTTTGCTCGTTGTATATTCTACCCGCAGCATAAACATTCAATTTTAAACATTACGTACAAGATCGCTTTTCCATGTAATCTACAGCTAATGGTGAAATTAAAGGTATGCACGTATTTACTAATGTTATGCAGTACATCGGCATTGGTAAATCCCGACAATTCTTACTTCTTACCCCTTTCTTGGCTTGGACGACTTGATTGAAACGAAAGAAGATCGTGTGCGAGTAGCCCTTCTCCCTCTATTGCTCTTTTCATTGTCGACAGTTTTACTTACGATGTGTTGTACCATACTATTCTATTACCACCAAAATTTTGTCTTGCTTTCCCGTTTCGTCTAACAAAGAACTCAGGTATTTTTCATTGTGCCATGTCTGCCTACATACATGTATGAGTTGTGGTCAGATTCAGATACATTTTTCCATCTATAGGTCTTTAGTTGACTTGAGAGAATGAAATGGCTTCCATGCTCTATTATGGCAAATGTACAGTACTATGATGTACATGCAAGTTTCATTATATTCCTGGAATTCAAACCAATATTTTGAGTTGAAGCGGAAAAATTGGGAGTATTTAGGAGGATGAATATAGAAAGAAAATATTACAACTGCAATTGAAAAGACTGTGTAAAGGAAGTCTACTTTCCTTACTCTGCATGTGAGGTTACTACAGTTATTCATTACATGTAAACTTTCTATTTTCCTAGCTCCATTGTATTTTCGGACTTTCCACCGCAAAAAGCTGTACCTTTGATCTTGCTCATGTTATTCAGTATGATTAAGGTTTAAAGAAACGTTCACATTCTCTTTACACAATGGATTCGAACTAAAGAGATGCATAATTAAGTTAATTATTTCCCATTCAAACCAAAATCTTGTCCTTGTCGTGTTACAGTACGTAGTAGGTAGTTGTATGACCTCCTGGATTAAATCTTTATCAAAATCCTGTACGAGGGGTCGTTAAATTTTCATCCATATTGTGGACGAATATACCTGCTGTAATATAATGTAATATGTACCTATGATATGCAGCAATACGTGGCGGTAGCTTAATTGAATGTTTTGGAAAGCTTATATCACTGACAACTTATAAAATTTGAGAACAAATCTCTTTCTCAACAAATTCAACTTTTCACTAACAGAAATGCCCCAAAAAGAGGTATTAATAAAATGTTGGCCCAGTTTTCTAATGTTATGGATGTTTTCAATACAGTAGTATTTTAAGCTATTTTCTATCAGAACAAGATAATGTATTTTGTTCAACATTTCTCACTCAGAATGAAGTAATGTTGAACGCATGCATTGTATATAGCATATATTTATTATTATGGATTAACAGCGTTAAATAATTTACTTTCATTATGAAATACACACAGAATTAATTAGGTACGATTGACAACGGGGTTATAATATGAATAGCAAGTCCTCCAAACTTAGGTGGAGGAATGTTGGAACCATATTTTACCAACCTAACGTGGATATATATGACGGAAGTAGTGCCATTACAACATTATACATTGCTTTCACGATACTGTTAAAAATTTATGCTAAAATTATCGTTTTTGCCCTTTTAATTTTTAGATCCTTAACATTTGAGCTTAGTGCCTATAACTGAACTGTTACCAAGGATCAACTATCAACCTTCTAGAAATAGTACATGAATATATTGAGTAATCTAGGCCTACAAACATGATAGTTTGAAGCAAATCTACTTCATCTGAAGCGATTTCAGCACAAATATAAATCAATTGTATTTATTAAGCATTTCTTTTTCAGCCACTATTACATCAGATTAGAGATTCAAACTCCAAACATTACAAAGAATACAATCATTGCTTTATTTAACATTGTTTCGATGTTTGCAAATATTTGCATCGTTTTTCTTTGTCCAAAAAGAGTCTTATCGGACAAAAGCAAAGCGTGTTACCAAATTCTACCTATGTACAACCCTCCAGGTATTGCATTTGAATGAAAAAGAAAGAGAAGGAGAAGAATTTTCTCAAACACTTTAGTTGTGAAACTGAAAAGTTGTGATAGAATAGTAGATCCTGTTCATACTTCTTAGAGTGCCTCTAAGGACAACGAGAGTGACATCAGTCAGATGGAGCCACAATCAATCCTTTTAAAGTAATTCAAATACAGTCCAAGGTTGTAAACAAAAAGGAGGCAAGACGAGCCCTGATTTACGTATTGATGACAATATGCTCGTGCTAAAAATTAACTGACAAGGAGCTAAAAAAATTTTTCAATTACCCTGTCCGAGTGTATTTATAATGTTTTTTCAAGAAATTAGATTTCAAGCTTTTCTGAAAATTCATTGTTAAATTCATTGAATGAATAAGTGCAACCCAGTTTAAGAAATCAAACTAAGAAAACCCTTAAAAATTTCCAATACACTATTACTATTATGACCATTACATTGCAAATAAATACGACTGAATATACTTGTTGTGTCTTCTCATCTTAAACATTCTTTATCTTCCTTGCAGCAGCATTAGGGCGAACAGAGAAAAGTGAAACACCAAAATATTTGCTGAATAGTTCCTTTTCTATTTCAACGGTCTCTTATGAGCCGTAAAAATGTGCTATGCATGGTTAACCAAATTAACCAAATTTTGCAAGAGTAAACGGATTTCCACATGCATAGCTGGACAATATTTCTCAACTTTGTAATATGAAAATTGGATTGACTGGAGTGTTATGGGAGGCAAGAAATTTTCTGGTTAACAAAGATTATGCATCTGCATATGACATACTTAATGTATAGATAACAAAAGAAACTAACTTCAAACTTGAAGCTCACGAGGTAACAGGAACTTGACTGTTATTTTACCCAGGAACTACCAAGATAAAGTTTTTCAATTCAACGATTCAGTTACCAAAGTGTGAACACTTTATTATTTAATATTTAATAAGTATTGCAAACAGTAACGTCAATGCATGTGTGTCGCCCCACACCCAATATTTACTGCAAGGACAAATCAGTCTGAGGTTACATTATCCGCATTTATGTGAAATTTTATTGGAAGAAAACGATTTAGTAAAACCAAAGAAAGCAGATGCACTAAAAAAATTCACAGTTGATATTTAAGTAAAATGTCCATTATTTGTATATAGTCTCGCTACTCGCCTTTAGAATGCTGAACTCCAGATATATACGTGAGGACCGAGCAAGTTCAAGTCCATTCTCTGGCATTCTAATCTAATCCTATCTAATCTAATCTAATCCCTAATTCTAATCCCTAATTCTAATCTAATTCTAATCTCTGGCATTCTAATCCCATAAAAATTATTACTTTCAATGCAAAACTTTCCTCCATTTCTCATGTGCCACAACAATTGATTAAACTATGATGTAAAGTATGCACACAAATTATAGAGTGAGTATAAGTAAATATACCAACTCTTTTATAAATCACAAGCCAATTTTGGGAATAAAGAAGGTCGAGAACTTTTCCTACAATAAACGTCAAAGGAAAAGTTACTTGTACGAAATAAAGAAGCGTTTGAGGACCCTCATGTCTGCTTACAATAAGAATAAAAGGTGCACATAT
This sequence comes from Willowsia nigromaculata, assembly GCA_034700605.1. NCBI lineage: Eukaryota > Metazoa > Arthropoda > Collembola > Entomobryomorpha > Entomobryidae > Willowsia > Willowsia nigromaculata. Next base: position 23,291 of record JAQIXX010000274.1, on the reverse strand, counting down.
TAAAGCTAGAAAACTAAAGTGAGCTATTTTTCGGGACTCTCCTCTAAAGCGAATATCGATTGATTTATTGCGTGATTGTGTATCTCATTATGCATAATAAGATGTACTTTACACCCACTTCAACATTGGCTGTCTGTCTAGGATCCTTCGGCTTTGTTGAGTTATAAATTGTGATTGTAAGGTAGCTGTCGAGTCGAAGTATTACAGCATTGATAATATTGTAACTTAAAAGAAGTGTGTACATACATATATACCTATGCAATATTTAATATTGTTTTTTTCTGTTGCTATGAACCAGTGAATACGAAAAGTCTAGTACAAATTAAATAATTAATGTTTTCCTATAGGTATGACCTCGACTAAAAAATATTTTATCTGATGTAAAACTAAAGTTATAAAAGAAAGCGAAATATTACGAGAACTAACATGGAAAATAATTTTTCACTCCAATAAACGTTACATATTTCATGTATTTCATAATGTTTGAGCATAAAAAAACCTACCATTACTACTAAAGCTTGCTCAATAAATTACCACAGACTCTTTAGACACAAAATTTCTACATGATACATTCATAGTTTCTGCATAATTTGGAATCATTAAGACTGTTATCAAGTTTCGCTGCAAAAATCCTGGAACACAATCTAAAGGTATTTGAGGAATGAACAGAAATTCATTCAGTTATTCATATAAAAGTTGATACTTCTCGACAATTTAATTCCAGTGAAGCAATAATTGGAGGCTTCACCATTTCATGAAATTAATTCTTAAAAAAAGGATTTTATGTAAAATTCCAGAATGAATTTAGTTTAAGCAGTAAATCATATTATGCAGTTGTACTGTATTGTAAGCATTAACATTACATACCTACTGTACAAATGCATGTTTTGTAGTTAAAATGAAAACTTTTCTCCAGTGAAAGTTGCTATCTCGTATAAGGTTATTATTACAAATTCGAGAGCAGACACTTGATAAGTTTTGTGTCTCGTGAGACAATGAGATTCGTGCGTTGTAGTGACCCAATATACAAGTTAGATGGATGGCAAAATATGCAATTTAATTTCCTGTGGCAAGACTGGCAAGTGAGTGGTAACCTTGTCCGCAAGAACATGCTGATCAAAGTAAGAAAATCCCTCACAATACTTTTATTCACAACCTGTTTTCTTGCACGATGATAGTATTTTACTTTCCCCTACTCAACATATCCAGCACTCATTCTAAGTGCGACAAGCAAACAGAGGGTGTTATGATTTCTCTAAACCTGTAGATACCAACCGAAACTACGCATTTGGTTGCATTCACATGTGCTAGTTGGTTCTCACATAAAAGCATAGAGAAAAACTTAATAGAACTTACCAGTTTGATATTACTTACACGTACCTACAACATAATACACTTATGAAACCTTGATGAAAATTATTTAATACTACGGCCCATTTCTAATTTTGATAATTGTCACGCAGTAATATTTTAACCCACTCAACACTCCAGCTTTACCAACAGGATATAAGTTACCTACCTTTCAAAAAAATGCAGTTCACATTGTTTGATGTTTTGTGTTACGCGATAAACACTTCATAATTTGATGGTATTACCTAGCTCAACATCTACATCAAGTTTCACCAAGCTTATGATTGCTTAGTAATACGAGTACTTTGATATGGCTCTCAACTTTAATATAATCCCATCATTTAATTTTTTCTGTTCTACTTCATTCTATCATCATGTAAAAACGTTGCATATGAAGCCCACAAAATTGAGATAATAACGTTGAATATCATGCATGTGCAAATACATAGTCATCTTGTCACTTGTCTCTAGGGACAAATATCTTAAGCATAATATTTAAGGTACACACAAGACACGATTTTTTTCTAACAAATGGAATCGGATGTTTGCACAAACGCATACTAACCAGTCCTTTAGATAATCTGTAATGGCAAACTATGTTTGTATTATCTTGTTTGCACATGTAGGAAATACTATGTATTATAATATGTAGTCAAACAGCTCAAATTTGTGACACAAGGACAGGTCCGCATCGCATCCTTGATGCTGGGCTCTATGTCAAACTCGAAAATACTATACTGGAAACAGATGGCGAGTTAAAATTTGAGCACACGAGACAAAATTTGGTGTAAAAAACATATATTTTTCCTGCATCCAATTTGTTAAAGTTACCAATGTCTCTACTTTCTACGAAAATCGTTTTTCCATGAAATGATATTAGGTTATAGTCAAGTTGCAAATGCTTCAAATATTGCGCAGAGCGGGCACACAAGGGCTTTGAATTGTGTAACAGGCAATTTTTCTATGATGAATGGATATGTTATTGAATTGATGTGAAATATGATAAAATCAAATCAATGAATTTTTTTAGAACAAAAATGGAGAATAGTAGGCAGTTGCATTGGTGAGAAATAATGCTTTCTCTACGCCACCTATGAGCCCCTATTGACCATGGAAATGAAAGGCTTTAGTGAAAATCTCTTGGCATCACAGATTCATCTCAATGTCGGATTTTGAAATTATTTTTTAGCATACACAGTCTATTTTTATAAAAAAAAATGGTATAAAGAGAAAGTTTTCTGACTTACCCATCATAAGGATCACGAATCCTTGAAGATGTCCCTTTGCCACGTTTCTTTCCTGCTTTTTGATTGCGATTAAATTTCATTGTTGAATGAAAATCTCCTTCTTTATTGCTGAGATGTGAATTTGAACTCTATGCTCATTCCTTCACTATAAACTCCAGTCATGCAAGTTATTTTCCAGTCTTTACTCTTTGATACCTTTAGCAACTTGAGATTATTCGTTCTGTTCTTCATTTTGAATAATAAGAACCCCGAGTAAAACGGAGAATATAGTTTGTTGATAATAGTCTATTTTTGGAAGTTGAAAATCTCGACTGAGTGATTTTTCTTCTGGAAATACGCAGAAAAATACCACATGCTTGATTTTGCAGTCAATTTGGGCGAATGAATACTAAAAATTGCATAGAAAATATGCATATAGTTGCTAGAACTTTTCTGAGAATTTGCAAGGGGTTGTTATGGTATTCCTTAACCCACTATTTCACAGGTTTTGTCAAAATGTCAACTGTTCAACTGCTTTGGACATGATATTACATGTACTTGGCGAAAGTGTTTATTTGCTACTTTCAAAATTAGGCCAATCTTTGAAACAAGTCACTTAGCACATTCAAATCTGTAAAAACTTTCCTTAGAAGTTTCATAACAAAATTTTGAGCATCCGCAGAACCAGACGTTGCTTTAGTTTAATTGGCGAGAGTACGTGGCAAGCATAGGTACTTTAATAACATCACTTTAATTAATACTGTTTTTGTTTAAAAATTATCAGAGTACTCAAAGTATAGACAAGTAATGAAACTCTAGCATGCATGGGCTGAGACGGCTGCATCAAAGTTGGTTCTGCTCTTCACAGAAAAATGACGGGATCTGTGATGACGATTTTGGTGACTGATAATTTGTCTTGTTTTAGATAATGATACTCTCTGTTCTACTTGTTGCACTTTAATCGTGAAGAAGATGCAAGAATAATATTGATCGTTTCCTCGTAATCATTGTTCATATTACCAACACTCCTTCTATGAGCAACTGCTCCGAAAGTAGACGTGACGCGAGTCAACTTTTTACATCTTGTACACTGACTAATGATATTGGCTCTAATACTAGGTCCCATGTGTTGGTATATGCATTGGAAAATTGGCTAAGAGGACTTTGTGTTTTTATTACTCTAGTCAATGAGATGTTTAACTAATGAGTTGGTGTTGGTGACCTACCGGAATGTTTAGTATCAGCTTTTCTTCATGTTAATTCAATAAAATCATGGTCCCTAACATTTCAGAAATTAGATAATCACAATTAACATCTTAATTTGAACAAGTAAAGGGGAAAATGTTAACATTATTGCTGACCATGTAATACTGAGTTAGCTTTTGGAAACCGACATTAGCAAAGATTTTGAATAAAAAAGTTAATGAAGATTTTAATGAAAATATGATATTTTGTATTGATGCTGAAACTGACAAAAATCTTTAGCAATTTTCACTGTTTTTAGACCTTGATTAAGAATAACGATTAAACGAGCTGACGATTAGTTGCACGCATTACATTACACGTCAGTGTCATCCGATGCACAACTACTGTTAATAAACAAGCTAAAAAGGAGCCATACAACGATTCCATTATATGAATTTAAGTCTGTATCATTTTCCACTCTTAGATTCTCTCTAAAATTAATTTCCAGCTTTGTTCATTGCATGCTGCATTCATAATGTTTCCTCTGAAGAGCATTAAAGAACGAGACAATTATGTTTAGTTTCTTATCGCCATGCTTTGACTAATGACTGACTCCCTTCGTCGTTGTTTAAAATACAAAGTGATTAAGATTGTTATGTACATGCGTAAGCACATTTAGTAGTTATATCGTCTACTTGATACGAATATCTATGCCACTAATAATAACTCGAAGGGCGACGAGGAGAAGACACATGCCGATTCAAACATAATAATTGGAATGACAGTGTTTATGGGTGACCACAAACTACAGACTATTCTTTCACGCAGATAAAACGTCGTATACATATGAGTTTAAGTAACAATCATCAACTGGCTGAGCGAATGATGACGTAACACCTTATCAGTTGACCTGAGCGTTTATGGTAATTTCGGTGTACGCTATTTTTGATCCTTTGAACACAAGATCTAATTCGTGAATGGGTGTCTCTGCTCATCTCATTATATATAGGTAGTTATGTCGTTAAGTACTTTTCTCTGCGATTTAGTACAATCACTACTTATATATGCACGTAGTCACTGTTAAAGAAACGACTAGTTTGGAATGTAACAGCTTATTGTTCATACTCGTATCAAATCACGTCGTAAAAATTAGAAACGAGCCGATATGCTTACGTGTGGAAAGTATAGATAACATAGCTATCAATCCTCGATAATGATTGTTTTTCTTCACAAATCACAAATCAGATTCCGTTTAAATTGCTTCAGACAGAAGATGACAGTCAGTTATATTACAAATGCACTAGCACATCTTAAAATACAATACTTTTATTTTGGTAATAATTTTATTATTTGAAATTATAACGTTCCACAGTCTACAGAATTTTTTTTTTAATCCAATGACGAGACTCGAACTGTTACCTTTCCTTGAAATAGTAAGCACATGTAAAAATATAATTGACATGGGGTTGGATTACTCTACGTTTGGAAGCTAAACGCATTACTACTTTGATCAATACAGATCTTTACAGTCAAATAGAATGCATTTACCACAGTCAGTTTTACTATCTTGTTGTAGATTGTGCACAGAATTGGATAAGAAAGCAATGAAAAGTTCGTGTAATATGGTAATGTTCCTCGGCGAAAGAGAAGTATCAGCCAGCACTGCTCGTGCATGTATTCTGGTAGCAGTCGAGAAAGTTAGATGAAAAATACAGGTTGTCTAATACCTCGTGTGTTTTCCTCTTTCCCCGACTTTTCCTTTCTGTGTATGGACTCGAAAGTGTGCTTGAGTTTCACCTTTCTCTCCAATTTACGATGATCACACTAAGTATTTCTCCACTTGCAATGCACACACACAGCTGCCTTTCTTACCTTTATTTGTAGTAATTTCTCCAAAGAAGCTTTCCCGTTGATCCGTGCATGTCCCTTTTTCATACACCGACTGAAATGAGAGTCAGTAGGGCTGTGCTTATTCCAGATAATAGTTGTTTTTCTACTGAATACCGAGCTTGTCTGGAGAACGTGAGTAGTGCGAGCTTTCACATCCGTCTGTCTGCATGTAGGTTCCTACCTTTTGAATTCAAGTTAAATCATAAGAAACGCGTGCACTTACTTTTGTTTCATCATGTGTCTCAGTTTAATGAGGTATAATCCCATTAACCGGGGGCGTGACATGCTGGGGTTTAGCTATCAACTAAATTTATCTGATATTTCGCTACTTTTGGCGTGACTTAGGCATGTATGTTCAATATGCTCGCATTTTTCTTCATTGTGAGAAAGGATGTAAGTGATGACTTAAGAACGTGTCTGTAAACAATATTTTTCGCAAATAAGCTATTATAATCCCCCGGAATAGTTGGTGGAAGGTACCATAAATTTTATATAGGATGAAAGGCTTTCAGAGTATTACAAAGTTTTGAGCGGTTGGAATTGGGAATAAGTAATCCAGATATTGTCTCGTATCACGACTATAGTCATAGTATATAAAGTACAATTTAGTACACAAGTAGACAGTAGTAGTGCAAGTTTGGAACTAAATATGTATGTTTAGGTTTGACAGAAAAGCAGAGAGAGGAAAAATAGGGTATGATAATTGAAAAAAATTATTGATGGAACTCGCGATCAACAATGAATTTTACAAATTGTTTGAAATTCAACTAACCATTAAATTAACGAAGGTGAGAATTAAAATTGATATTTCAATTTACAATTTCAAACAATTTTGATTCATCTAAAAGCTGACTTTCATACTATGTAACTAAAAATTCGATGCATAAATCTACATTTCAACGTGATTTGAAATGAAGAAAGTAAACATTAGACTGATTTTTAAGATAATCCAGCCATTGTTGAAAAATCTAGGAGTTTTATCTAGTAAAACAAATATTGAATGCAAATAAATTATATCATAAATCTATGCTGTTGAATTCAGAATTAAGTATAGTAAATTTAAATTCAACTACTGGTCGACTATCAAAGCAATTGTTGATAGAACCAATAAAATAAAAAATATTTATGCCCAATTACCATTCCCTGCAACGAATAGAATAAAAGCTGGATGACTAGATGTCTGGTAAAGGAGAAGAAACGGGAGAACGACCAAACTCATGAGAAGTGTGAGAAGGGAGAAAGTTTTTCCTATGTAATGTATCATTCATATAGAATAAAAAGCTAGGGAAATAACTATCCCGGGTTATTATTACCGCTCACAGAAATAGTCCAGAAACCAATGAGGAATTGGAAGGGTTATATATGCACACCATTAAGATATGTATCTGGTTCAAACTTTTGTCGATTTTCAGTGCATATGGGAAAGTCATACAGCATGTGTGTGCAGAACAAAGGCTAAAAACAATCTGAATTTTGTTAGACGGTTTGTTGCTGATGATGACGATACGGTTGCGGCCTTGTAGCTGTCTTCAACTATAAGGATAACAGCCACTCTTCATTCCACCTCCACGAACACTATTGTTCTCAGTTTTGATTATCCCTCATACTGTCCCTGTCCACCGTATTTGTTGAAGTTTGCAACATAATTATACACTTGCAAACAGCCTTGATCATCATGTATGCTACGAAAACAAGTCTGCTTCCTAATTATGTATTACAATTTAACATAATAATAAGTTATTGTTTTGTCTCAGTGTTGTAAAACCCACTACGGAGAACGACAGATGCATCGAGAAATGTGTAGGTATACTATTTATATTGAGCATACAATATACACTCTACTTTTACTACCAAGTTTTAAAAACTGAAGCTTTCCTCACCATAATGTTGTAGTGGAAAGCAACGCAGCGTAGCAGTGGAAAACGTAATATATATATCATGCTATCTTGATATCATCACTATCCTATCACCTTGAACATTTTTCCGTTTTTTCATGAGTGAGAGATTCCCTGTAGATTTTGTGGTTAAGCAACATGAAAGGAAGGGGCCCAGCGTATTAAATTCACGGTAGGATAAATTAGCCGCAAAAACGGACTTTCCATGTAAAAGTAAATAATACAGATATATATCTCCAAACATTCTGAAATTTCCCCTACTTTCTCCCACCGACTCGGTTTCATAACATGATTCACTGCTTCCACATAGTAGAGGAACTACACGATATAGGTAGACAGTATGCCAAATTTATATTCGCTCTTGACTTCAGTCAGTGTCTACACATCGTCGTCACATAATGTGGTATTGCGATGCAATGACCACTTGACTGATTTGGCTATGGTTTGTGCCATTTCCACTGGAACTTACCGGGCTTTTCACTACTACACACACGCCGATACGTCTCATTCATGTTTTATGTATTTGCCTGTGAAGCTCTTCTCGTTGTTTTCACCAACCATTTTTTACTTTCATCTCCTTCCTCAATACCTGTGCGGATACGTTGGCTATTGCATCCTTTTTCTGAGCCCTATTTATGTAGTTATGTTGTGTAATCCGGGGAACTTGATGAGAAGAAGGGAGAGCTTTCAGCTTTCACCACTTGTATTCTATTGCAGGGAGTTATGTGCTTCGTAGGATTTTTTCCAACTTCATTGCTAAGCCTATTGTTATCTAGACGAAACAGCTACAAGAATAGTAAGGTAGAGTTTTATTATGCATACATCGTATATTGTTTCGTTCATGAAATTCTGTGCAGGACTGAACAATGGGTTACTATTGAATGAAACGAACGAATGAAATTGGAAGAACTTTCCAAGGCTGTTTTATTTTCAATAATAATATCCAACGCATCGCATGCTTCCTTACTGGCTTTGTCATGAGGTGGAAAAATGGAGTTGGCATGTACTTCTTTTGTAGAATTTAATTAGATAAGACTTCAGACAGAGGAGCTCATAAAATACGTCATTATTTCAATATACTTTAAAGTTACAATAACCGTAGTAATTAATATTGTACTTTGAAACGTTCTGTTACGTTAATTCCCTATTTTATAACAAATTCCAATACACCACACTTGTTTGTTTTCACAAGAGGCTTGGTTTGGTAAACCAGCATGGATGTTAAAACAATGAGCTCATACGAAATAAACTAAAGCTTGTTTAAAAATTCAATCAAAAGACACTTCCTGTTATCCTAGAATATTTATCTAACAACAGAGGTCTGCGCAATATTTATTTTCCTTAATCATGAAACGGGCTCATTTTTTAAGGATGTGCAGAGTTCCGTTATGTTGTATTCTTGTAAATCCCATGGAAAAAGTTTTTTCAAATGACCATGAAAAGTGTGCGGGATAACGAATTCGTGTTTTAATTAAAACCCACATTGTTGGAACAGTGTGGTAATAAAACGGGACTTGTGCAAGTCCTCAGACTTCATAGCGATGATAATCTACGGATGAAGGATTAAGTCTTCTTTAGACTTAAGAGTTTGAAAGGAATTCTTTATAAGGTATTATGCAATTTATAGGCAGCAATGTAATGCATACAATTTCTACATTTCGTTCCATGGTAATTACCTAGACTGTGCGATCGTTACACAAACATGAAAACTGTGTGGGTAGAAGAATCCACAACGTCAGCTGAATTATCAATTACCCACTATTAAATAGTGTGCATATAAATTGGTGCAAACACTAAACATTTTAATTATGATATGTAATTTGCATGAAAGAAAGTGGCTTAGTTAATATTTTGTTTCTATTAGCATCTTATACGTAGGTGTATTTTCTATTGTTTTTTAGTCTCTTCACATCGCTAGAGTTCTTCAAAAAGCCAATTGATTTCATTCTCTCTCAGTTCCCACTCATGCTCGTCGTTCAAATGACTTACGCTAGTTAGTTCAGACTTCCCAGAACTTGTTTGCATGAAAAGGTACACTCAGTACTGACGCCATTGCTCTTCTCTTCCCTCATCAGGGTTATGTAATAACCAAATGATTCATTATCATTACATATCGTTAAAATGATTACAGCTACTAATTTATCTATTTCTTTCAAACTTGGCAATTGTGGTTTCCTGTTAGTTGTTGTATTCAAACAATGTATTCGCATTCCACATCCATGTATGACATGATGACATAATATTAATGCGTGTTAATCGGACACAGCACGCGTCAAAGACAGAGCAGCCAAGGCTAGTATGATACAACTCATTCACACAAATCAATGATTTTTAACATTCCACACGACAGCACAGTTTTAATTGAAAACATTAGCTAACTACATACAAGTTGTAACACATCCTAACGAACTAAACCTGATAGTTTGTTGCCTGTAGTTCATTGATATTTCATGGGCTGGGTTATACGGTTACAGTCGTAGTAATATTTATTATGCAATGTAACTGGAATTGGTTAACACAAACCAATAAACTGACCGCACTGTGGTGACCCTGGTAATGGATTTAATGAGCTGTTCAGTTGATATTTTAAATATCATTTCATACTACAACGATACACCTTCCGTTATTCTATGGATTCAAAACTTTGATTCATAAATTATGATCATGACTCATGACATGACTTTTAATAGTTTTTTTGTCTTATGAAACGGCTTTCGATCCAGTATGCTTTCCATACATGTATATCTGCATTTTCTTAAAGTTTTGTACACCCATTATCATCATTATTCCTTGCACTAATGCAAAATAACCTCTCAAAAGACGGTGCCAACCTGAAAATGATTAGAAAAACTCACTTTATTCTACAAGGGCAGTAGCATTAATACTAAATCCCTTGCGGTAGGGAAGCTAGCATTTTAATTTCTAATCTCTAAGAATATACCCATTCTTTGATTGCCGAACTGTTAGCTTGCTAGCAGATAGCAGAATGAAGTTAATAAATTTAGGACTACTGCATCTCTGCATCATAGCAACTTCCGGCCATCTCATAATACCATTTTCAGCGCATAAAAATGAATCATCAGAACTTCGTGTGAGACGCTCCATCGGCAGGGTATATTATGATACCACATAATTGAATATCATATCTTAAATTAAAGGATTTCACGATTTAAATTTCTAACACACAATTATAACTGCATTTTGGAAAATCTTTTGCTATTTTAAAGTCTGAATGCCATAAAATTGAGTATGTGACACAAAGATGTATTGGATGTCAGGATGAAAATATTGGTATGTAGAAAATTTACCTATAATTTTGGCACATTTGTTTTTAAAAGTTTGACTCGAAATTAAGCGAGGATCGCCAGCTTATTTTTGTGATGAAAATATCGCTAAAATCTATATTCGATTCCAATTTTTCACGTGTTCCTGGATAACATTCGTTCATCGATTAAAAAAGTTTATGAATATGAGATTTAAGGGGTTTTGCAAAAAAAGTCATGACTAAAGAGATTTTTCAGTTGACAGTGTTTTCATTTTAATTTTCTTTTATTATTACCACCAAGGGTGTACAAAGGAAAAGAAAAGGATGGTTAAGAGATATACTGAGAAACTGAAGTGTAGACCGGAAGCAACCCTTGTAAAGTTAGAACCATCTGCTCCTTACTATTCTGTATGAAATTTTATCAAAAAGATACCCATTTAGCTATGATATTAGTGATCTTTGTGATTCGTGATAGAGATAACCGTGAATATTCTACTTATAGCTGGAACCATCTATGGCTCGTGTCAAAAGATGTAGTGGATACTGCAGGCATGGGTTTCATACATGCTTGCCCTCCGAAACCAGTTTTTTGAAAGTTCCCGTAAGTCTCTAAGTTTAGATATTAAAACATAGGTTCTATCAATTTTTTATAGTAAGGAGCTTTCCTTGGGGCTGTTAAACACTTAATGCATTATACACCTTCTACCAGGTCGAATTAAGAGATCATCGAACGCCAGGGGTACACAAATGCGTGGAATACGAAGTGGAACAACATGAGGGGTGCATGTGTGATTGTGAAATACGGAAGGAGCATTGTTCTGATCGCCATGTAAGATTAACCAAGCAAATCTGTGAATTGACCATGAACCACGCACGCACATTTTTCAGTGCAATACACTATGATTTGAACTATCAATGAAACACTAAAACCATGAAGCAAATATGTGCTCGCGTGCCAGTCACTTTATAGTAATTAAACTGGTCAAACGAAAAAAGTGCATAATTGAATACGTAAAAGCAAACGTCATTTGTCTTTGAGATTTAAAAAGTCATGAAATGTTTTACTTTTCATATCTGGACGATTTAAATTCAAAATTGCTAATTATGACTTTGGATATTAGGGAAACTTTAGTTTCACTTACTTTCTCTTAATGTAGAAGCATGAGAGATGCAACTGCAAATGCCACAACGAGTCCGAGAAGTTTCAGTGCCTTGAAGAGTCATCAATCTACAAGAAGATGTGGGATGAAAATAAATGCGAGTGCATATGCGAACCCGCACCGTGCTCCATCGGATTTGTGTGGAATGGAAAAGAATGCAGGTTTGTCATTTTGTTTCTTTCTGTCAAGCTTGTTCACTTTTATTTCGGCCAATTTATGCAAAAATAAACCGATGTTGATACACATTAAAATTCTAACCAGATAATAACGAGTGCTTTTTTCATTACTTGTAGATGTGAAATGCTCACTCCAAGTGACATTGAAAATTTCTTGGATTACTAAGATTACTAAACACTAACTTAAAAGGTAAACAGCACATTCAGCATAAATAAATCTTATCATGTTAGGTACATATTGTCTAGCAATATACAAACTAAGCAATTACCCAATTCAATATCCTCTTCATTCCAGCACTACAGAAAATTAAAAGAATCCTTAAGCTTACGGAGACCAATAAAAGAGGAGGGAAAACTAATTTTGTGTTGGCCTTTTGGGACTGCAATCTTTCATGTATTTTCGGCAACAACCGAGAATAAATACGTGATATTGCATTGACATTGGCTTCTCATGTTTTTGAAACTTTTGTTTAAAGATAAAAAAAATTTGGAAACAATAAAAATCAACGTATATAAATACAAGCATAAAATCAAGCCGTCAAATATTTGGAAACCCAGATGAAAACTTTTCACATTAACAATTTAATAATCAAAAGAAAGGTTCATAACATGGAAAATTATACAGCGCCGATCAACGGCATTGAGCTTCAGAGGTTTGAATACAAGACTGATCCTTTTAGTCCTAGTGATGAGTTTTATTAGGTAGGTAACAATGACAATATTTGAAAGGTATGCTTTAATATTAAGGTGTTAACGGAAATGGTATAGTGACAAGATAAAATACTGTTATAACTTTTTTGATTCGCGTTAATGATATTTGACAAAAGAACAGAAAACAAAATCATTATTCAACATTATTTGCAAATTTTAAATGTTAATTGTAATTTATCGCATCATATACTTTAGGTTGTATCTACTCAAATAGGGAGCTTTTGCTAATTGGAAATACTTTTACTAGTTTTTGAGTTCCCTACTAAAATCGTCCAAATTACAATCATCAGTCCTTCAGTCAGTTTGTGCATTCCATGACAAACGCGTCACCCATCTCTTTCATAAAATACGCGTAAATAATTAAATGAATACTCAATACTTTTTCAAGATTCATTTCACCATTGAATATTTTGAAATATCGTCACGTAAAAATTAGTCAGTGATTACTAGGTCTAAAACAACGTAAAAAGTTATATTAGTACAAGGAACTTATTTCGTTCGCATCAATCTAAATTAATAACTTACTAACTATTTAATAAATACCACTACACACAATATAATAACAAAAATATCGAAATGTTGACGATTTATCATAGGAGAATACAGGTCACAAACAAGGATGACTGACCCAGCAGAATCTTAAACCAATAAACTATTATTAATTTTGCGAGGGGATATAATCTATAATAACCAAAACACAATTGAGTTTTTGACTAATTTATAACAAAGATTGTGAAGAAACATGTTCAGTTATGTTTCAGACATTTTACTTGGGATCCATCAGGATATTATGCACTCGGTAAATGTAGATGATAAGTGTATTATTGCAAACACGCAGCAGCCGTCTAATTATCGATTGATTTGGTTATTTAGTCATCATTGATTAGCCATCTCCACAGATAATCAAGCCAAATCATTCATTTACAATCATTTGTGAAATTCAACCTTGATTAGGTGTTTTTGCACTCGTTATTAATCACACTTGCTTAGATCCCCAGGATTTTTCATCTTTATATCATCATATCAGATTTTGACTTGGGGCGTCGCTGGTTCATCTGCTTTGATAATTAGGAATTCTCATCTTAGGCAACTTGGTGTTGGAGAGTGAGTAGTTCCGCAATTAACCATATCACACACTGCAAATCAAAATTCCAGGAGGTCTCCATGTTCCTCAGGGAGGTACGATGAATACGATAGTGGAAAGCAATTACATCTAACATAAGTTTGCATACTACTGTCTTCAAATCACGAGCGGGTACACGAGACACGAAATTTAAACCGACTAACACATCACTATATTTAAACACACTAAAGAATCTCAAGGTCGCAATGACGTATTTCAGGATGAGATTTTCTCAGTCTCTTTTCAATTCTATCTATCTCAGCTCCTAGTGTATCTACAATGTTTTCACCATGTCTAAGAAGGAAGTTCTCCAACTCCAAGTCTGTTTTTAATCCTTGTATTTCCTATTTCAGAACAATCACAAGCATTTTATTAAGTTATCGGGCAATAAATTGAATGAAATGATTACACTGTAAGCTTTTACCTTTAACATAGCTTCCATATCTTGTTTCATGAGATACGCTCTAGTTAATTCCCTACCATCAAAGTCAACTTCAGCTTTATATCGGACCATATTGTTACCCATATCAATCCCCTTCACATCATGAATTGCTCGAATCATTACATCGTCTTCAAGTTCAGTGTTGATTGCGTCTAAATTATCTTTTGGAATGGACCGACCCACCAAGGCTGCACTGTTCGAGTATATAATAAAAGAAGCCACACCACCTAAAAAATAAACAAAATGAAATGTACTTCCGGATTTAGTGGATTTTCCACACCCATCTAGATCTGAAACTAACAGTATAACAGGCATACAATAAAATGGAATAATCATACCTAGAAGGCCACCAATAGCTAGTGATCCGAGAGCATCTGGAATGGGCGATTGAAAGTACATAGTTAGTGTCATGCACGTCGCTGCGATTGCAACTCCAGCAACCGCAGCGGTATCTTCAAGTATCACAACATTTAAAGAAGGGTCCCGACCACGCAAAACTAAAACATTGATCATGAATAAAACATTACACATAAAGTTTGACATACAATAATCAGCATTGATTGTTACGACTGATTGATTGCTTACTGAATTCCCGGAAACTTATGTTAACTTCTTTGGCTCGCTTCCTCACGGAATTGCAGGCTAGAAACAAGGTCGCTCCCTCAGACACCAAGGAACCAGCCAGTATAAATAATGCCTAAATTCATAAAAAGAATGTGCTCAAAGTCAAGCTTACTTTGTTACAAATTCATCAGCAAGAAAAATACAGATTTGCAGGAAATTAAGAACACGGTACTCACCCAATAAAGAGATTCAATGGGTTGCATGCCCACCAATCCAGTAAAGCCGTGGTAAAACGACAAACCTGCTCCCACACAAAAAATCCCGACCCCAGAAATGAGAGAGGCAACATGACGCATGTTCGTATAACCATACGGGTGATCAACATTAGCACTTTGGGTTGACTTGTGAATTCCGTACGCTAGAATAAGCTGATTAATAGTATCAGCTAATGAATGAATTGCTTCAGCAAACAAGCTGTGGGAGCCAGTCATGTACCACGCAAGTAATTTAATAACAAAATTGGTTCCGTTGCTAAAAAGAAATACAAAATATTACAGACAGCTTATTTCTACAGGCACCATCATTTGAAGATTAGTTGTCTTTGCCAATCTTACATCATAACGGCGGTGAGAACGATGAGTCCAGAGCCCTCTCTCAATCCGCTTTTCTCGTTTTCGTTGGGAGCATTGGTATCACGATGTTCTCGTCTATATTTCTTCAGAACCGCTCTAACATCAACTGATGCTTTTAAAAACATTAAATATTTTAATTAGATTTGTTCTACAGCAACTCTTCTTATATGAAAGTTGAAATGAGTTTACTTGATTAGTTCTGATTAAATGGCTCATTTGATATCTCGTTATACTTACACACACCTTCGCTATATTCCGAACCTTGAACTCTTTGCCGTCTCTCCTTTCGAATATTTTCTTGACCACCCCAAATTTCATTTGCTCTTGGATATCAAATAACATTTCAAAGTATAATACTATTCAATGGACATTAATGATTGCTGATTTTAATCAAAATAATATGCTCATAGAGAAGTTTAGTTTTGCATGTCTGGGACCATTTAGGAGGACCATTTAAACAAGGAATTACCTAGACTCGACGTCTTTTCGCCAGTACACTAGAATGGGTGGTTCATCCGCATGAGGAGATCTGCGAAGTGTTTTCCGAAGTCCATTCAAATCATGTGGTTGTAGCAGATACTCTTGCATCGCTCTCAATGGCGTGATGAAATTTCTCTCCGTTGAAGTAAAGTTCCGGATCTTGTCCATTTCCTCGACCATATTATTCCTCTTCCTAACCACCGGCACTGACTCATTTTCAATAATTTTTACAGTTGGCTTGGATGGAACAGAAATTCCCTCCCCACCAATGTTATCTCCATCCTTCGGATAGCCCTTCGGCTCAGTACTAGCTTTCGGTCCAGCGCAGGATTTTGCGTCACCCCCATTTCGCCTGACCTGAATTTGATGTACATTTATACTAGAGGCACAAATTATGTTACTTTTAATTACACACCAAGATGGCGAACGAAGCAATTTTTGAGCTAGACTCCTAGAACGGTGCATGATTACACTTGCAATTAACGTCCACCTGCAATGATACACACGTATGAATGTACAGATTACTGCAGTGTCAAGTGTCAACGGTCTCTGTGTGCGTCTACACGAGGAGCCATAATCTGACAAGGACCTTTTCAAATTAACCCTATCTGTCTATTGATTATTCTCTGTCAGTATTTGCAACCCATGGATAAAGGTCAATTGTTAATGTCAATAGTGGGATTCCAAATGTGGCAATTCATATGAAATGGAGCACTGCCACCGTGCCACCACAATATGCGCATAGGCACATCCGAAATTGTGTCAGTTTATACTGCAACAAAGGTTAAGTAAAACAATTAAACAATGCCACATTGAATTTTGTGAAACTCGTTCGTTGTCAATCAAGTCAATCGGGAGGAGGCTAGAATTACTTGCTAGAGTCAGCTGTTGTGTTTATAAAGCAGGCAGGAGGAGAGGCATAGTAGAGGTTTGTCAGCATTGCCATTTTACAATGCTCTTCAAGCTCTTCCCATTTTTGTTAGTCAATGCATGTGCTTCTTTAAGCAGGCATAAAAAAACAAACCGTAAAAACATGCATTTTCGCAGCCTTACAGATTTTATGCATGTACAAATGTATGTAGAAAATATGCATAGCGTCATCTACTAAAGGAATTTTATTGAGTGAAAGGGTCATCACATCCCCTCTTCTCCGAGCATTTGACCGACCAGAGTTAATGCATTAAACAATATGATCATATTAAATCCTCTGTAATCGCAAGGTCAACTCATGTACCTCATGCTTCCTAAACAGCATAGAAACAACCGTGTCCCTTTTTCTTGGCCTCACACCTCTCATGTTTCGGCGATGATGATGTGATGACGATCTGATCCAGCTAGATTAAGATTCGGCATTCGGAGGTGCTCCGGGAAACACGCTATGCTAGCTGCTGTCATTTTGCATGGTCTAGTGAGTGGTCATCTGAAAATACATGAACAATGACTAAACAACAAGAACTCAAATTAAACCGTTACATGCATTGTGTTAGCAAAAAACTTCAGGCAGATTTTCACTAACAAATCGTGGTGCCGTTTTTATAATGGTTTCGTTATCATCGCCATCAAAACAATCATCAATTATAGTACACACATAAATAGACATGATGTATTCACAAATCAAATCTCAGGCATTAGCAAAATGGCAACTTCATAGGAAATGGAGGATGAGTGGAGGATTGAGTAGTTAATACTGATCGTGTACAGCATGAATTTATGCAAAATGTTTCAATGAGGCATGCGAACGCAAATAAAAAAATGCATCAAGCTGTAGCGTACTTTTTTGCTTTTTTTAGCATGCAACAGCATTCTGTTCTGCTAAACTGAAGGCTGGGACTAAAAGCGAAACTCTTGGAGTCTAAAATATTTCTGCGGGTGGACCGTAGACCCTTACAGGTCCAGGGATATTACCTTGTCTACTCGCAGTAAATTATATCAGGTTGATTAGCATTAAAGATGAGTCTAGTGTGGGTATAGGTTAGGATATGCAAAACGATGATAATGAAAGATTAGACACAAAAGGTAATTCACTATAGAGGACGGAATGCTTCTTCAATCCTTGTTGTGGTAGACAAAGAGGAGATATTAGCTTTTGATGAAGTTATTGTCAACTTGGAACAATAGAGAAAATAGATCATGCAAATGATTGCTTTCCTGTCGCCGTTCTTTTCTTTCGTTTGCTAACGCTGTCATTTGTCAACCAAGATAAAAACTCATTTCTTTACATCACATCTTTTACCTTTTTACAATCAACAGTAGAAACACAATTTACACGTCAAACTAAACACATATTTGCAGCTGTAAAATAACAGATTGCAGTAAGCACAAATACGAAGTCAAGTAAGTATGTACGTTGTGTGTAGTATCGATTTTTATAATAACAAGTTAGTCTAAAATTGCTAATTAGTTAGGTATAAAAGCGGCACACAATATTACATTCTATTCATTGATTTATTCAATGTTTTATGCTATTACCCATTTAGGATAATTGGGTAAGTAAGTTGGATAATGAATAATCTTGTCGTATGCTTTCTACTTGCCGAAATATAATATTTACTTGTCACTTGTGTAAACGTCGACTGTATATTTTTAAAATTTTGTTTTAGTTAAAGACGACGTGGAGTGTTCAGAGTACACAAAACATTATGGCACCTCAGAAAAAAAGTCAACGCCAAGAAAAACCGTTTTTTGAAAGAGAGACGGACACAAAAGTTCTGGCTCGCCGGCAAAAACAAATTGATTACGGAAAAGCTACAGTTGGATACCAAAATTATTTGAGTGCTACACCAAAGTAATAAGGACTTAATTATTAATAATTTCTTACAATACTCATGTACTTTCAAATATCTTCCGCCCAAGTTTATTCGCATAATACGTTGTAAATGACATTTGAAACAGGGAGAAGCGAACGCCAAAACAGCCCAGGACCCCGGATAAGCATCAAATATGTAGTCGAAGAAGCTGGGATGGACAAATTAAATTGTGGAGGCTTCTTTTGCATGCACATGATGATGATAAAATGAGCAGTGCAGATAATAGTGTGTACTCTGAGATGTCGGAAGATGTTACGGAAAGCTCTGTGGATTGTACGGATGACAGTTACTCGGCTTGATACGAAGCTTCTTACAAAATGGATTGTGGATGTGAAGAAAACTTTCATGCGCTACATATATTTCAACTTTTACTAAATTAAACCCGGTTTGGCCCTATCTAAAAATACTTTACTAAATCAGCACGGATCACGTGGGATCATACGCTATATCACGAAGATTGGTTATAAAATTCAAGAATATTATGAAGTATTATGAGTTGAATGTGCGTAATTAAGTTAAAAGCTTTCAACTTTCAGTTATGTTATGTGCATTCAGATGATCAAGCGTCTACACTTAATATTATCATAAACTCAATTTCGAAACAATTGATTTATTCATAATATCGAAATAAATTAATTAAAAGCGATCCGCGCGTTTCCTAGCAGTATATTTAGTATCTGGTCGTACATTTTTTCCTTGGCGACGTCGTCTCTCTTTCTTCTCTACGATCCATTCTCTCGAAAACTTTGGTGCTGTGCGATTTTTCAAGTCATTCTTATTACGCTGATGATTAGTTTGTCTCTTCGCATAGCTAACAGTAGTGGCTGGAGCATCAGTCAAGGCATCAGGCATAGATTGGTCCATAACAGATCCGACAGTTAGTACCAAATACAATTTCATCTTCTTCTTAGATTCAGGGAAGTCAACGAGTACACCACCGTTAAAGCCAGCGCGGGTAGCTTGCGCCATGATCAATGACTTTTGATTTTCGTTTGCGGGATAAAACTGAAATACTGCACGACCACCAGAGTTCTGTAAAGAAAGATTATGCATGAAACATTACAATTAATGTTAACGGTTGCGAGTTAGTTGATTCATTTTGTGCTTATTTGATTTCATTAAAACTTCAGACAAGGTTCTTACCAATACGGCGTACAACGAAGTAAAAAAGCGACTTAGTCGTTGAATCGGATTGTGAACAGTTTTATCTTTATTGCAAAGCCATTGTATTGCGCTGACACTAATTGCATAATCAAAAGTTCCAGCACGAAATGGAAGACCATCGCCCATATCAGATAACAACAGATCGCCTTCGACCTCTCGTTCTCGTGCTACACCTATATGTTACGGATTAAAAATTAAATGAATAAAGTCAACGTGCAGTTACTTAAGAAAGACAAGTGTTGATTTCCTCTCAGTAATTAATTATTCTTACCCAGCATACTCTGCGAGATGTCGAGCCCAACCCACATGTGTTCATACTCATCCAAGCACTCCCCAGATAATCCAGACCCACAACCAATGTCCAAAATTAGGCGAGGCTCATCATCAGGAATTTCTAACAGTTCGATGCAACGATTAGCCATTTCACTCTGGATTTCCATGATGCGGGTACTGAAAGTTAACATGTCAATTAAATAGTTTGTATGTAATTGGTTTATAGCTTAGCATTACTAATGACTGAAGGTCAAAAGTTAATTGTACTTCATTTGTGTCAATTCGTAAAGATCAGCTCACTTACTTTTGAGAATATTTCCGAGCTTCTTCCTCATTGTAGAACTAAAGTGAAAAAGAGAAAACATTAAAAAATTAAGACATATCTAATTTAGTAAACCTATTTATATAAAAATGAAGATCACAGGCTATTTTGTATCGTAAGACAATACATACATGAACTTAAATAACAGTAATAACATCAGATAAAATGTACAACCCTGCAATACAATAATATGTGATATGATTGCCAAGGAGGATAAAGAATTTCCAACTTTTTACTTACAATATCCGGAGGAGCTGAGTATTCCGGTCGCTTGGCGGATGCCATTTTTATAATCCCTGTAGAGAAGGTATTAAAATCAAGCACTTCGAAACGCCAAATTAATGGATATCCAATAAACCTGTAAAGCCTGCAACTTTAACTGGTTTAGCACTGTCCAAATTCCTTCAGCAGCAGGGACAACAAGCAACGACACTGCCAAATGCAAGTCCTTCCCAATTCTATCTGCCTGCAGTAGGAAATCTACGGAAATCTGCTCAGCACATCAGCATGGTTTTGTTGTGTACATTCATTCGCGCCGTGAATGAGAGCTCAATGACTTCATGTTGTACGGCAGTAAAACAAAGGTGACTAGCAAGCAGCGCGTTCCATTTTAGGCATGAGAATGAAACAGTTGACAGTTATGGAAGTTACCTAAATAAGGAATGATTTAAACATGATGAATTTATATTTTCACCTAACAAAAAATTATATTTTCAGGCTTCTAAAGACTAGCAAGGACACACAACTAGAATGCACATGCATAATCAATTCGCTTAAATTTCAGTCTTTTCTTTATTTTTGAATAAATAACAGGTATCATGTGACATTTACAACATATTTATGCATACATCACGAAATCACAACCATTTTGAGAAAAGCTTACAAACATGTAAGTAAAAATAATGAGACACTCTGAGATTCAGACTCCATGACTAATATAATACCCGGATTTCCAAAATATTTTTATAAGTTACTAGGATTACAGTCTTTAAATTTGACACATTGTACAATATTATTTTCATCTGTAAGTAAGTATGTATACATTGAAAATTGACGAGAGATCTCTGAAAGTTACGGTGGCAAGCACTTCTCTACGAAAACACCTACAGGGAAAATGTAATAAAATACAGGTAATTAAGTAAGATAATACTTGGAAGTCTTGACACTGATTTTTTGCTTGTTCAAGACTTACAGTAACAAGAAAAAATCATTTAACAAAAGGGTTAAAAGTAACAATGCACATTTTATACAGAGCATACCTTTTTTCTTTCGGTTTTGATATTCAATCTCAGATCTTGTAATGCCGTTAGTTCGCCAATCTGGAACATACCTGCTAGTCTTTCCAGTGTCATCCTTCCTGTCAGAGCTAGAGCTGGCACCCGAGATAAAAAGACCAGCAATAGATCGGCAATCATCCTAGAATATTAAGCAGCCGTTATCTAAGCCAATCATTTTTAGGCTAAACATATCTAAAAAGATTTGTTTGAACAATGGAAACACAATAGAAACAAAACAAAGATACTGAACCTATTCCAGGATTATTATGTAAGTTACCATTGTTATCTTGTTACTCTCGGATGAGTCAGCATGATCCGGTTTCTTTGAAGGAGGATTAGGATTAGATTCCGTTTGAGTTCCAGTTTTTAAATATTCCTGGACCTCATTAGCAGCAGCACCCAAATCTCCCGACTCAACTGGAGAATAATCTATAGAAGGAGGCGGCTTTGGAGATGTCGATGGTGTGGAGTATGCATTTACCAAATTGGGTAGGCATTGAGAACTTGAATATCCTAGCCAACTGGTTATTTTCCCCTCTCCTGCTTTAACTATAGAGACGGAAGTTTGACTAGATGGAGTGTCCACAAGTTCTCCTAAGTCAGGCACATTGTTCTGGAATGATCCGATTGTATACATTTCAAAACTAGTGGTTGCACTTTCGATTACGCCCAGGTCAGCAGAATGATCCCATTCCAATCCACATGACTGATTGGACGCATAAGATTCAGTGGATGTGGATCTTTCACGATTCTTTGAAGTTGTATCTCGACGGGACGAGCGTTTCCTTCTTCTTCGAACTGCGTTTCCCTTTCGGTTTCCAATGTTATCTGCTTCTCCGTTGCTGTTTCCAGACATACTTTCCGTCACTGTAGCCTGCAACATCACGACAGAATCATTTCCATCAATCAATAGAAATGCACATTAAATATTAAAATTACATGACATGTAAACATACTATATATTTTTTTCCTTATCGTATCGTAAGAACCATCATGTCTTCCTACAATCACAATCCAATGAACAGAAATAATAATATTTACGTGGATATACTTACTCTTCACAGATGTATGAGATAGATTAAAATCAATAATCAGAACCGGAAACTGATGATAACAATTAAGCTTAAGTAACCCTACTGCGAGCCTAAAACAGTTTCAAATTTTACTGAAGGTGCAGACAAGCAAACTAACGAAAGAACAAGACACGCAGGGAACCAAAACAGTAGAATTTCACAGAAGAAATGAAAATCGTCAGTTATGCTGACTTGCGATCAGACATGGTAAAAACCCAGGGTTTTTTCAATTAAAACCCCAAAACCCGGGTTTTAATGGGTTTTAGGGGTTTTAAT
>JAQIXX010000273.1:0-72027 GCA_034700605.1 Willowsia nigromaculata | reverse complement strand
CGTACTTCTTCTTCCATGAGATACTTCTGTGCACTACATGTTGTATTGCATTACTAGATTTACATTAAAGCGCAATGGAACAGTATTATGTAGAAACCTATTAAATTATAGGCACTTGTTTTTGTTGGAAACTTTACGGTGATTGGGATTTTCGTCCCATAAATTTTTGGTTGCTAACCTAAGTATATCTCCTCCTATGGAGTCGATATAGTGTTTTTTAAATATACCCTTCTTGGTATTTGGCGTAAAAATTTACTACAACTGAATGAACAAGACTGACAAACTAAATTAAGGAATTGGTCCATAATACAGTTTTATAGGTTCCGATAGCGCCAGTCGCGTAATGGCTGAGTGACAGAAATCTAATTTTTGAAGCGGACACAGAAAATTATGCTTATTTTCATAACGATTTGCTATGCCCATGCTTCCAAATGTATTGAATGTAGGATCAGTTGACATACAAAAGGAGTATAAAATCATAAGCAATTCCTGAGTCACGTAACTACGAGATGAGACTGCATAGACATGTTTTGTAATCCAATTATTTTCAAATGTAAATTAATTTAAATCTTGACTAAAGTTAAAGACTAACGGATGGACTAACTTATCAGCATCAATGTATACTATTTTTGAAATTTGTTCCAGCTCTGTGAACACAAAATTTACTAATTGTTCTGAATCATCGTGCGTATTTAACATGACAGTGGTTGTTATGTAAAGAGGAAGTCGGATTTTCCACTACGGATATTATTGTACCATGTTGCATGTTTACTGCGAAATAAAAGTTTATGGAACAACATAAATATACAGTAAGTAATATTATGTATGACCAGTCATTTGCACAAAATCCTTCACACATGCACAACATGAAATGACACTCATGAGTCCCATGGGCTTCTCTATCCATTGCTTTCTCTGACTGTGCAGTTACCTAAAAAGTGTAAATGTAAAGGCAACTCTCTTGAATGCAACCGTCCGTGCTGTAGTAATTGCATTCACTGAACTATACATAATTGACTTGATGCAAATGTATGAATGTAGTGTTTAAAGTACAAACTGAGCGCGTAATGCTGCTGCTGACTATTGAGCAACGGAAACGCTTTTCTGCTCTCGCATATTCTGCCCCAATGACTGTGAATGTAATTATTTTTTATGTGCACGTTATTGGATGTACGAAACATGGAGCATGTTTATCAAAGGGAAAGTGAAAATGATCAACTACCTACACCTTTCCTCCCTGTGTGAATCATAAACTAGATATGTACGTGTCTTTTCTGTTGGTCATTTCTTTTGATGTAATTCCTAATTAATACCGAATGAGTAATTCTGGTGACATCTTTTTTAGTAGTATTTTTCAATCATTTTTCGCTGTGAAAGGCCGCCAGTCGTAAATAATATAACATTTCTTCATAACAAGACGTAGCTGTATATTTAGTACGTCACAGATCATGATAAGTGCAACATGCCTAGTGTGCAAATGTATATATTCATGTTATCTAAACCCATTTGCAGTTTGTTTTGTTGATAATTAAGCTATGGTTCAAGAATCTATTATTTGAATTCGACTGAAATAACTAATCCTGGATTACAGACGGACAAACTTTAATGATTAAAGCATAAATGTTGACTAACACTAAGCATGTCGAGCTGCTAGCCGCGTAATGAGTCGCGTAATTGTTTTTGGTCTCTTTAATGTCATTTATTCAAAAATTCATGATATGTCGGCGTAAGTCGATGTAAATTGAGACATTTGCTGCATAATAGTGTACAAAATGGATAAGCCACGCAATAGAACTACTACAAAACTGTCTGAAGTCTGGAGTGAAATCCGACTTATGTTATGGCATTCACTATCATGTACGAAAGGTTTAATTCATGCATGAATCGCTACTTTACGGTTATGGGAGCATGTATGTTTGTGCACAACAAAAAATAATTTTCCCATTAAAATTGTAATTATTGCAGTTTGCAAAAACAATTGAAGTTTGGCGTGTTTCGATATTATGTGTTATTCATTTCAGATCTAGAAATGCTTAATATTTTGAAACTGAGCAGAAATAAGTGTATTCTACTTGTCCAACAATCCATGTGAAACATTACATGGTTCTTGCCACAAAGCAGATAAATATTGTATAATCTGCCTTAACCATTCCGTTTCAAGGTTAAACCCACTGTCAGCGATGCAATCTCAAAAGTTGATCAAGAATTTAGGAACAGACTTTATTGAAAACCCCTGATTTTCTACAAGAAATCCCCGTTATCGTAACTTACCTAAGCCAATGAAAGCTCCGTAATCCTGTCTACTTCTACATTTTAGTATTTCGTTTTGCCCCACATATCCATAAATATAAACTGACATGAGGTAAAAGGAGCGACATTTATGTTGGCCGGTCTCCAGAAACTATGCGCACTCCAAAATACATAATCTCTTGAATACTGATTTAAAAAAGTAAAAGGTCGAGCATACATACGAAATGTCGTTTTAAAGGAAACTGTGGTGAAAGAATGAAAATCTAAACTATTGCAGAAACCCTTTTTGTTTCATATCTAAATAAGATGTAACAAAACAGCATTTTTCATTTTTTGGCCCATTGAAAAACGAAAAAGGAACAACTGTCTCTTCGTTTCACTTCTTTTCTCTTTCTATCAAGTTGGTATCTCGCTTCGCTAAATATAAATGTTTCCTTTCACCGAAAAATTACGACATGGCAAGTGCCTCACTTTTTTAAAAGAAGATTTCCGTAAAAATTCACGTCTTGTCTCAAACTGCTTTCTCGCTTTTGTGAATGTCACTTTGAAATATATTTTGATACATTTGCATAATAGACGTATGGTTGCTCGTCTGAAATGCATATTTCTAAAATATATAAGTCAAGTCAACAAAGAAATTTGCAAAGTGTCAAACTGAAGGATATGAGCTGTGAATCTAGTGGAATCGGAAATGGCATAAATATTTGCAATTTATTTTAAATTTTTTTCTGTAACTGATATACCACCAAATGATAACTCTAGGCAATAGGTTGCACACTACAACCCAGAGTGTATCTAAATTATAACATGATATAAAACGTCATCATAAATAAGAATGAATCTGGATAAGCTATTACATTTTATGTAGATTCCCTCACCGATAAATTGCAGGCACTCAAGCAATATTGGATATTGTATTCAAGTAAATTATTACGTGGTAATCATTGAATATCTCAGTAGGAGCGTCGTTACCCTTTTATATGCACAATCACCACTGTTTTTTCAAGAAAGTAAGGCATTGTCATAAATCTCAAGCAGGATTACATAGTTTCTTTATTATTTTCTTTGGAAAGAGCTTAGACGCCACGTCATACCCATTTTAATATAATTTATATAGAATTCCAAACGAAATTGCCCTTTTTAATATTTAACAACAGTTTGATCGACATTACCTGTCACTACCACTCAGCCAACACGTATTTGCGTCGCTGGAGGTCTTTCTATTTTGTCCCTAAATATAAACTACACCATCAAAAACCGTTTTTCTTACCCATTTCTCCTGTTTACTTTGACTTCCAACAAATTCATCATCTCACAGCTCTCTCAAGTATTTTTCAGTACATATCGCAATACACATTAGGTTCATGACTTTTTTCCTGCCATTTTATGAAACTTATAAGCATTAACAAAATACATCTCAAGTAATATGCCAGTTGCCAGTCTTTTCTGACAATCAGTGACATTTTGACTCCTCTGCAGAAGGCGAGAGCTAGCCAACACCGACTCTTTTTGTTACCTCGCACATGCCATTTTCAGATGTGTGTTTTGCCTTATCGTGTCGTCTGTTTTTAGTTCTGCTGTATTTTTCTCCACCTAGAGACTCCTTCCATCGTACTAAAATATTAATGCTCGTAATAGAAGCTAGAAAGTAAAAAGATGTGTTGCTCTCTAATGTACTAAAAGCAAGAAAAAATATAAAGAGGGAAATGAGACAGGACATGAATTTTTTCTTCCACACACCACACATCTTACGTAAAAAATACTGAAAGAGAAAAAAAATCACTTTTTCTTTGTTCGTCTATTGAAAGCTCAAAATAGAAGAACAGATGCACACAATAAGAGTAAAGGAATAAAAGCTACCGACAAAAATCTAACTACTTTGTTCATTTCTTGCTTTCTCTCTCTCTCTCTCTCAATCGATCACAAAAGAAAAAGGCTGTTTGAGTTCTCGCCTCGCCCCTTTTATCATACAACAAAGCCATTCTTGTTAGCCTCTTTGGTTTTATTTATTTCTTTGTCTTATTTTTTCTTAGTGTTTCTTCGTTTTCACATGAAATAGTAATAACAAAAATAAATAAATGATGAAAAAAGTACCGGAAATATTACATAGATTGTAGTACAATCTTATCAGTTCCTTTGCCACAAAAAAGAGAAAAGTGTTTTGTTTCACTTGGTATTCTTGTCGGTGGATTTGGGGCAGGTGTGACTTCCATTCCCATTTGGTAGACTTCAGTTCTCTCTAAAAGCATACACACGACACGAGCTATGTCTGCATAGAAAAATTAGGTCCTATTGACTATAGGTACAAAAAAATGCAGAAAATACAGATACAGTATCCTTTTAGCAGCCGTAAATTGACCCCAGTGAAATAAAGAGAAAGAAAAAAAAAGTTGGATTTGGCTATGGTGGTGGTCGGGTGATGGTGAGAGGTTTCACATGTCATCCCATATTGTTTTTACTTTAGTCCGCAGAATGTTTAGACAACACATATAGATATGCCCTTCCCCCTATACTTATATAATCTTAGCAATATCAGAAGAATCTCAATGGTACAATATAAGGATGGTACTATCCGCAACCTTTCGGTATAGCTTTCTTTCCTTAGTAATAATGGTAATCACACCTCTCTCTCTCTGGTTTCACTTCTCTCTCTCACTCTAGTTTCAAGGCTGGATTTGGTTGCCGCCCTTCCGTCAATCAGGAAAATGCATTTGGCAAGCAAGTAGGTGGTGAACAAAGTAAAAATGTAGAAAACAAACATGAACCAATAAGTGCCCCCCAAAGCCCATTGTAGAACCAGATCATATTTCGTTTGTATCCAAGAAAAAACATAGGAATCTCAATTTGATCTACTGCTGCCCTGTATAGCTTTCTTATTTTTACGGTACATTCTACGTAGCAATAGGAGAAATTTTAGGCTAGCAGCCAGTCTTAATAATAAAAATTCTCAAAGTGCCAGCAGTAAAAAGACAAGAGAAATAATTCTTCTGGGGTTTCCTCCCTTCGATTTTTATTAAATTTCAAATTGATTACGAAAACAATAAGGAGGAAAAACTGGTGCAGTTGCTAAAATGGCTCACAAAGGGGCAGTTAGAAGATCAATCGACAGTTTAAAAAGTGCTTATAACGCAAATTTTAGGTTTGTTGATTGCAACACAGTTGAAATGTATGTTTAAAGTTTTAGGAGGAGAAGCATGGAAGAATTTTAGTTTCTTATTTTTCTCAATCTGTAAAGCACACTTACTGCTTGCACAAAAACCCTGACTATACTATGCACTCTTTAATTTTGATTCTCGTATGAAAATACAACCTTAAACGCAAGTTTATAACAACAACTGGCATGAAGAAGAGGGGAAGTTGCAAATAACAAGTTTGAAAGAATACAAGGGATGGCGTGATGCATGATGGCAGCGCATAGCAGTGGCAGTGCTAGTGGTGGCCCTTGGCATGTCCACAGAATATAAATCAGTCTCCTGCCAACCTTATACCCGAGGAGCAAACCGACAATCTACACAACTTTCTCTTTTATTCTTGCAAAACAAAGCAGCATTTTGGTGATACAGAATCACTCTATACCACCACTCATGCATATACACGCTAGCCAGTCCAGGCCAGAACGCAGAGCACCACCCCACCACTACCATCATCATCATCGCCATATACAATTTACTATTGCCATTTTCCAACAACAAACATTCGTCTTCTTTCTCTACTTTCTTCGTCATCATCATCCTTTTCCCTCTGCTCTGGACTTAAAGCGTTTAAAACAGCAACATGCTATATGTCTAGGTAGGCATGCGAGAGAGAGCTCTTTTGCTTTTAATCTATGCCTGCAGCCACCATTATCCCTGTTGTGTGTGTACTCATGTACATCGTGTTCAATATATTTTCATATTAAGCTAAATATACGCAAAGTCCGTTTATGAGTCGAAATTGTTGGATAGTTTCACTCTGCCACTTGGATGAATACGCCTTTGGGACTCTTTAGAGTTTCAAAATGTACACGTGTGTTTAGAGTAAAAGTACACATGCAACTTTCAACATAAAGATGGGGGAGATAAGACGTGCATGTGGACTACATTGTTCATGTAATCTATTCAGTAGAACGATGGTCCTTTTTTCGCTGTTCGTCACTGCGGCTTTCTATGTGTATAAAAAAGAAAGAAGAAGAAAGAGGGGGAAACACAAGTCAACTCATGATTTCCTTCCGCCTCCCGTTCATAATAACAAGGAAAACTTAAGGGCTTTTCTTTCTTTGTCAGTGGCAAGTTGCAGTCACAACAGCCCATATGAAAAAAGTGGCTAGCAAAGACGTACATTCTATTCATATGCAGACTGTAATATATAAACGAGTAGGTAGTGAAAATTAGATTTTGTTTAAAACTTGTTCTCTGCTTAACATCATCAATAAATACAGGGTAAATAACAAACACTTCCCATTCTTTCCTCCTTCCGTTTCCAGTGGTGGCAATCCTTTCTTATTTTTTGCTGAGGGGATAAGTAAAAAAGAGGGAAGAGGGAGGGATGGAGGAAAAGTTTTTTCTAGTAAATTTCTGCAGAAAGCGAAAGAAAGTTGAAGCGTACTGCATAATATCGTTTTTTTTGTGTGCCGCCGTTACTGCAGTAGAAGGGAAAAAATCATTAATCCGTTTGACTTCATGGTTGGTTTTAAAGAAGCGTTGTTGTGAACTCATTGAATTACATTAAATATGTAAGAACTTTCTATGAGACTTTCGAACGACAAAGATGATAGAATTTGGTCTGCAGATGAATCAGTGTAACGATCATTGCTGAGTTGAATTTAGTGGAGACATAGAACTAAACTGCTTAGCAAGCAGCTATTGTAAAAATTGTCTTAATTTTATCAACATGATCTTTGTATTTCACATTATTCCCTTGGAATATGTCAGCACTTGCTAGATATTTGAGTAAAGTTTGCTTATGCTGAGTTATTAAATTTAAAAATTATGTCAAAGTACAAGTGTAACTTAATTCGTGGATTAGTAAAGTTTAAATATACATAAATGTGAATTTGAAGCAACCAGTTATACGTCCTCATGTGCTTTACAAAACTTCATTATTTTCCGAGCCTATAATGTAAACTCAATTTCCACAGTTAACTTCATGCCTAATTCATTGTAACGTAAAATTAAAACAAATTATGCACTGTGTTTATCATACCATGCTTTAATTTTTGCAAAATAATAATATTGTCAAACGCTTTCTACATGCAAGACATATTTATACAAACACAATGGATTTTTTATAAGAATCTTCTAGTCATAAAACCTGTAGCAATGAGGCTTACAAATGCAATGATATATGGGGGTAGGCTGGGTAAGTGTCGACTTGAATTTATGTTACTGGGCCAAATTTGTATTCTTGCTGTTGCATGATTGCAAATGTGAATGCATACGTAATGGATCTCTATTTCATGAAAAAGTTATAATGCATAAGCTGAAACCGCTTTCACTAATAGAAACTTCCTTATTGTGGATCCAAAATTTACATTATTGCTTCGACGACAATATTATCCATGTCCTATTTTTGAAATGTGACGAGCTTTGCATGACAAAAACTGCACTTGCTGATGCCATAAATCAAGACAAACTGCATAAAATGAGTTTCGTTTCATTCAAATTGGGTAAATAATAGTACCTGGATGGAGGACGAGGGGAGCATACGACAGTTTAAAGACAGTGTGGTGTGGTGCCAGAGGAGGCTGATAGCTGTCACATTAAGTAGGAAAGTTTAAGAGACCCTTGATACTTCCAACTGTGAGTTCTGCTAGTTTCCAATTTTGTCATTCATTATTATTCTCCACGTCCACACATCAGCCTCTGTTTCCTTCCGTGTATGTATGTCACTACTACCAAAGGTTTCTGCAGTCCTTTGAATGTGTATTTATTCTGAATATTCAATAGCCTTCCTAATAATAAGAGTGTAGAGGAATATAATGCTACTCCCAGTTGGTGTTTAGTACTTGCATTCTATCCCAATAATTCCCACCGAATCCTAGACTCCTTTACAACTGCAGATGCATGAGTTTAATGATCTGCTCCAACCGAGATTGTTAAAAACATGAATATAACAGTCTCATCGCTTACTTTCCAATTTGAAGAATTGAGCTCTTATAAATATATATTCGTGAGTGGATTCATCTAGTTTTCATGCCTTATTCGTATATAGGTATATCTATACAATTTACGTGAAATATCACTTTATATATTGGAGTATTCCATAAGGAATTCTTTGTAACACGACGGAAAGGTGTTGGGAGGGGAAATGGAAAGAAAGACAAAAGTATTTGCCTAGTGCCACTTTCACTTTTTCCACTCGTAGGGTTATCAAGGTTTTTTCCTTGATAGAGAAGTTGGCTGGCGGTGCTCCCACAATATATTAAACATGGTGAAGCCAATTTTCTCTCCTCTAGTACTTTCTCACTAGATGAGAATGAGACTCTCTTCTGTATTCAAAACACTTTCTTCGTCTCTCAACTCTCGTCTCAATTTTCACCATCCATGTGCCCTTGCCCTCGAACAAGATTTTGATTTGCTTTACTCTTTTAACTTAAATATACCACCTTTTGAATGGAAAATTCATCATTTTGGTTATATTGCTAGATAGCAAAAGTAATCTACGCATATTTATCCACTATATTATTATGCTGATGTCATCATTTTTTAGATTACAACATAGTCAATATTTCATGTTGTGAATATTGAAACTCAAGACGTTATAAGCGTGAAAATTTTCAATCTTCATTCAAGAAAACTCTAAAGACATGGGAAACAAGGTGAAGGGTGTGACTGAAGAGTTCAGAAATTATTAAAAATGCTTCACAAGTACAGACCCGTCTAGTATTCTGGAAACGTTACAAAATTAACACAAACGTAAATAAAACCATTCGATCAATATTTTGATGAGATGTACAAACTACAAAGATGGCGCAAACTTTTTGACAAAAAAAGCTTACTGATGTTGTCAAAAATTGTCATTTTGATGCAATATTCATGTTGTCAAAAATTCATCCCTACAATAAAGTCTCACCTTTGGAACATTTTTTACACATTGGTTTGTACAAGTCGGGAATCCTTAGCATGCATGAACAGCAAGCATGTTCAATGATTGAAGAAAAAGCAAACAGCGAAAAATAAGAAAAAAACTTTTTGTTCCTGTTTTCTTACTAAATTTTGACTTCCTGTTAGATTCATACCATTATACGTTATATAAGCACTATAAATTGATTCGAAGCAAATTTGAAAAGAAATGAGATCATTAAATGGCCATACGTACTCTAATACTTACTCCGAAGAAGTACTAAAACAACAAGAGAAAAATCAGTATTTTACTTCTTGTGAGTGACTCTATCTGTATGTTTTCTTTGCTCGGTAGTATGGATGGTTTCACTGATGTTTACCGATGCCGAAAGAGTTTGCCCGTTTGACTGTTTGGGTCGACTCCATTAGCGCTTTCGGCAGAAACTACTCGCCGTAAGGCAGCAGCAGGGCGGCCATTCTAGGAAAACTCTTTTTGAAAAATGAAACAATAGCAATCAAACAAATGGGCATGAACAAACACAATGGAAGTCCCATAAAAGATGTGCTTTTAGAACATCTGTGTAGTACATATGCTTCAGTGGAATATTATCTCTCCTTGTAAAAACAACAATGTAATGCACACACGTATATTCTTTCTAACGCTCCAGTTCTTTTCCATGTAAGGAAAAAGTTTTCCTTCGTCTGTGCCGTATTATGTATTTGAACTACCTACCTATTGAATGAATCTAAGTGTAACATTATGTTAAAATGCCAATGCATCATGCATGCATATAAACTTTATCGTTGGACGGAAGGAAATATGTAAATCAAAAAAGAATCTCGTTGGTAGCTGATGTCTTTTCAACAAGAAGACTAGTTTGAGCTTCTGTGTTTCTGCAAAGAAAGTTCAGTGTAAACAGAAGGTTTGTAAATGTACGAAAAAACTTAAAAAGAAGACAACAATCGACTGAAGCAAATGAAAATAAGGGTTTTCTGCTATTTGAGGTGATGGCGTATAGAGAAAGAGGGTGAAAAATTGGCTTTCATCCGTCCAAGACAAGTTTGTGTCTTTCTTTTCAAGTGGAAATCAGCAGGTAGCCATTGTCACGCATATATAAGCCCAATCTTACGCTATACTTGGTTTTACGAGCGCTCATTCATTCTTATTTCCGATATAGCATATGGCTCTGATACAGGAACAAATACAGGTAGAGGAAAATAACGCACAGACACTATAGTAAGCGGTGTGTGCATTTTTTACTGCCATAACCTGAGACACTGTAAATGTCTACGTAAATCAGTTTTATAGTTTGCTCGCATGCAAAATGTATACCTATACTAATTCAGTGTGTATCTATCTATATGGTATATTTTGAAAATTGTATTATTATCACTTTTTTTTTGAATGACAGCGAGAGAAATGCACGATATACGTTGAAAAGCATAACAAGAAAGTCCGGGTCGATTCGCTTGAACAGTATAGAAAAAAGTAGGAGTCCTTGTGTCGCATATCAAAACCAAGTGACTTTGTCAGATCACTTCCCATGCATTCTTCCTGCTTTCCTTCCACTTTTCTCTGTTTCTATTCATCGACGAGCCACTCGACTCATCCTGTCACATTTACTCTACAGCTACCATCATATTCTGTACATAAATGCATGAAAATACATGGGAAATGGGAACAACCAAAGGACAAAAAAACTTTGGAGAGAAAAGTTGTACTGGTGGCTTTCTTTGGTTTTGTCTATTTCTCTCACTACATATTTTCTCAATCTTTTCCTCGTCTCGCAGAGTTCTACTTCTACTGCATTTGAAACTGTATATATTATTATGTACGTAACGACAACACAATAGTTTTTTGTTGTGAGTGCGAAAGAGAGAGAGAGAGAAAGCCAGGGAAAAAGCAATGAGGAACTCGAGAAGGAAGGATGGAAAGTTAAAGAGAGAAAGTACACTGGTATAGTGAAATGAAGTGAATAGCACTTTTCGAGTGCCCCTCTTCTCCTCTCACATGAAATTCAAAATAAAACAAATCTATTTTCTTCTTTTTTCCTCTTTATTCCACACATTCGGTTTCTGACTTTTATTGTATTTCTCTGCTGTGGCTGCTGTTTCACTTGGAAAACTTCTGCTGTTCTCATCTTGGTGGATGCTTTATTGAATATATTTAGCATTAGTTTGGACTGAAGAGAAAAGAGGCATAGACATTTTATTGTTGTCATATAATGTAACTTATCAGTGAAGAAGCCTCAAATATGTGTGTGGGAGCTAGTGCTTTGATAGGAATACAATCATTGCATTTAATATAATTTGAGAGGGATGCTTTCAAATGTCTTCTCTCGTGCCATGATGTACCAACGACGTTGGTAACACTATTATTCGCCAACAGAAACTCTGAGCGCGGGTGGTGGGAGCTTGATATTGACTTGCTTATTTTGTTAGTGCTACTATAAAGCTACATTATTTTGTTTTGTGTTGGAGAAAGTAGTTATCCCTTCTGCAAAGAACCTTGGTATGGGACATAACGAATGCAATTTTAGGTTTTTGCAGAAATTTTATTTGTTCATGCGTCATCTCCCTAAATCGAATAAATATTCCATATGTTTTGTACTTTTGCATGTAAAATAACAGAGTACATTTCAATTTATAAGTGAGAAGTGTGGGTATATACCCATACATATTTGATATTAAATAAACGTGAATTCTCCTGTTGTCAGGATTATTTTAGGGATTGTGTTAAAAGTCTCAATTCCCTATGTACACAAAACATGTCAAAATTGATTTCCGAGTTAATTTATCTATTTCGTGTGGTCTTCTCCTGAATCAACACAGAAAATGTCCGCCAAGACTAGCTTACACAATTTGTATTATTCGTTTATGCACAGTATATTTTCACATTGAATTTTCCAAACTGTCAAAGATCAACAGGGAGGCTGAGATCTTTCCTGAAATTTGTATATTAAATATTTCATGCTCACGTTAACTATTTTATAAATTTTAATATTTGCTTAAATGCGGCAGCTTCCGCTACGGTACATTCTAGACTTTGCCTATTTCACATTTTGCTCTCTAATGGTGAATTTAATTATATTTCAGTATGAAAAGGAAAATTGACCTTAATTTTTAAATCATAAATCCATGCTCATACGCCTACACATGTAAAATCAAGAATACCTAGTGTACTTTAGTCCTATCGAGTTAATTTAAAAACTAATGCATCAACGTAGGCAGTCACTGCCTGTCCGTCCCTTGAGGTTTTCATGTGGTTGCTGCAATTTAAACATAGCATGTCGGCTATATTCAATATCCCTCAAAATAGTATGGAGTAGATCAATTCCCAAGCTCTCCAGTTCCTTCCAAAATTTCAACACAATGTCACGAACGAGCTTTAGCAAGTTTTAAATTTTTTTTTGATGTAGTGTTGAAGTAGAGTATTTGGTACCTATGTGATAGTCGTATGTACAACATTATACCAGTGCTTTATAAAGTTAAGAGCATATCATCCTCACTTCATATTTTTTTAAACAATCACTTCATTTATTACTGGTAAAACGAAAGTCGTGTTGCTTTCTCTCCATCTCTCTGGTACTCTTCATGTGTACGTTTCTATTAATGAGTATACACTGTCAATCTCCGCCATTTAAATACGTAGACAGATAGACAGGGAAAGTTTTTTCTCTCTCACCAATTTTACTGCCACTCTGAACATTCATAATATAAAGTGCTTTAGTCAAAAGACATGTAGAAAAGTCCTCGTAAGTTCATTTGGAATATTACTCAATCCAATCATAATATCATACTTGCATGCATGACAGCACGGCCAAGGCAAAATTTCTTGCATTCCTCATTCTCGCTCCTTTTCTCTGAATGACTTGTCTACTGATGCGAGAAAGCTTATGCATGTACGTGGCCTTCATTTCATGTTACACAGACATATTTCTACTTGGCACGCCGCTCGCCGTCATTGCCATCATCACAATCTCTCCTTTCACACTATAGTATCATCATATAAATTGTCAGAGTCTATGCTTTAATAGATAAATAAAAATTCTTTAATATGTATGATGATTGTGGATCTACTTTTCACTTTTCCTCCCAACTTTCTCCTCTGAATATATTCACTTACCCAAATTGTTACAGTTTCATTGCAATGGTTAAACTCATAAAAATAATCATGATGCTGATGTGCATCCAGGAGGATTCATTTACATAACGCCTTTTCTTTCTTATTGATACGATTATTTTTATTATGAAAATATGCGTTTTGTGGGAAATTCACTTGTAAGGAGGAAGTGAAAGTTGGAATATACCCTACCCAAGAAAGCTGTCAATGCAGCTGGAAACAGTTAACAGCAGACCATCAGCGAAGGTGGGAAAGAACACACTATCACAATCATCATCACTATATCCTTTACTTCCTAAATAAGTGCCAGAGTATTTTCATGATGGTGAGTATCAATGTCGGTGCGCATGTGAGTGGTATCTTATGAGGAAATCTGATTCTTTATTATTGCATCATTCTATTTTGTACACTGCTGGAACTCACAAAATCCTTTGTGCAGATAAATACATACCTACATTTCCCTTGATATTGTTAGGTATGATGTAGCCGTGAAAGAAGAGGACTGAATAATATCGCTACATAATGTTTTACCGTTTTACGTCCCTATTCCCCGATTGGAGTTTCCTGGTAATATAACCATGCAGTTTGAATCAAATAAGTTGTAGGCTCCTTTCCTGCATTTTTTTCATCAGTAGAAAATAAGGAAAGAGTCATAGTATAGCTTTCATCACTACTATATTTGCTTCTTTCGGATATAAAATGTAGATGTAGTTGGAGATGCTAAGGAAAAGGAGGGAACTGAGAATATACAGAGCTGAATGAACAGAGCCCGAGAGAAAATGTACAAAAATTTCTTCTGCTTACCGCCTTTAACCACCTTTCCATACAACATGCAATCCTTTAAGTAAAAAGAGACGAAAGCGAAAAAGGGTACACTTTTATACGAAGCTATGGTGTGATGTCTTTTGGTTATCATTGTAGTTTCTGGTAGCAAGTTCAGGAAAAGATAGTGAAAGTTTGCTAAACGATATACTCGGTATACTTGATATTATGCATGTTCTTTTCTATTTCTGTCCAAGGAAGATGATTACGGTGTTCTGTTAAGGTAATAATGTAATATGGATATCGTTGTGCCAAAGTAAGAGAGTTAGTTAGGCACGGGAAGAGAAGGAGAGACAAGCTCTTGCTTTTATGAGGCTAGCATCAGCGTATAATGGTAGTGGAGGGAGAGTGAAAGCTTTTCACAATGACATTAGAGAAGGTATACAGCCTGGTCTAGTCGCCGCTCTCTCAAACTAGAAGATGCGGATACTACCAGTACGTACATGTGGTGTCCTTTTAAGCCTGAACAAGAAACGGATTGCTATTATAAGTAAAAGCTTTAACGCTTTTCTTTCTTCCGTCTCTCTTACTTTGGAGGCTGGAGAAAAGTGAACAATTTTCGGCCCGTTCTATCAGTCGGATGGTTGGTCGGATGGGAAGAAAAGAAAGAAATTGGGTTGTAGCAAGTTTAATAGAAAATTGCAATGCTGTTGCAGTTCTTTGTCATTATTATTACCAACGTAGACTGTATACACTCATCTACTTTCTCCGCTTTGTTATCATCACTTTCAAATCTTTACAGCTCTATACATACTTATCCTATACATTCTCTACCAGCAGCAGCAGGACGTAAACAAGTTGAGTCTGCAAATGAAAATATATTTAAGTTTAGACATTGCTCTGAACACCAAAAAGTCATGAGCAAATTTTATATAGGTATAATAACACAATATTATGCGTAAAACGGTTTAAAAAACTTGTGAATTTCCTATATATTTTTTAGAATACATTTTCCATTATGATATCACATAGCGTCAAGCATATCGTGATGACCATAATATTCTTGGTTGTGCTTGTACTCATTCGTCTTCTTGGCAGAGCAGACAATTCCTGTACACTCTAGTAATACCTACTCAGTGAAAACATATCTGAGGCCAGGGAACATAATACTGGCGCTGCACAATATCCCCAATGCACACACCACTTTCTCCTCAGTCACTCTTCAGCAGCAACAACAAAAACATCAGCAGCAGCAGTGGTGCGGCTTAGAAGTGAACGAGAAAGAAAACGAGCGTGGAGCTGCTGAGACAGTTGTAGTAAAACTTTCACCGAGAGATATCATTCGAAAAGTTAACATTTCTATATGGGCACGTTTAATGGTAAAACTTGTCGTAGTGGAAATAGTTATTTTTGTGGACAGTCAAAAACTACTACGCAATTCCGGAGACTTAACTAAATAAAGAAATAAATAGATATTGTACGGTTTGGGTCTGGCGTTTAAAGAAAATACAGACACTACAGAGGGCAGACAGAATCGATTATCACTTCTGACTGCTATATTATCCTCGAGAGTTACTTTTTTATATTCAAATCATCCTGAAACTGGAGAAAAATCTCCACATGTGGGTAACATTCTGGGATTATCATAGTATGTGGAATTGTTCGACTGGTACGTTGAGAATCTAAGAACGGTGTGTGCTGATGAATCTCTGCAGACGTTTGTCAGTTTTTTTCTGTGTAAAATCTGCGGTGGCACAACACATGGTTTGAACTTTTCCTAGAAAAAGGAAAAGTTTTTTTTCACTCCCTCGCGTTTCTTTCTTTTTTCGAGAAGAAAAAAGATAGACAGGAGAAATCTGGTACGTTTTATTATTATTACAGATACAACAGAGAGTCAAGTTTTGTGCTTCTTGGTGGATTTTTATTTCACTCACTTTCATTTTTTCCCTGACAAAACAACAAGAGTAGTAAAAAAGGAGAGAGAAACAGCACAGCAACTTCTTACAAACTGTCTGACAAACACTCATTTCAGAAGAAGCAGCAACATTCAGTCAAAAAATTTAGTGTCTAACCCGAAAAAAAGTTGACTAAATGGGATGAGAAGACGAGGCAAATATTAAGTATATAAAAACTGATTTTCTCCCTGCTTGGGTTACACACGTTTGTATATGGAACTGGGTTGATGATGATGTGTGACTTTCCCCTTTGTCAATAGAACATACAAAATACTTTTGGCGTCTCACGACTTTCTTGTTAGTTGGAACAATTTGGTTCATCTAGTGGAGTGAAACTAGTTTCTCTCCTCCAACTTTGGTACTTAGGTATGAATCCGCCGGCATATTTTTTTTATCATTGTGTGGTGGCACTTCTGATCATGCTGACGACGAGAAAGCATTAGCGAAATATAAGGTTCAAGTCAAGTCGTGTTTTCATATTTCTCTATCTCCATTTAGGAAAGAAGAGTGTGCGGTGTGAGTAAAACTTGTCTATGGTATCATCTGTGCAAGCAGTAAAACAATAGTGTTCATCTTCTTGCAAGAAAATCCTGTCATGTTATGGTATCGTGTTGATGTTGATCATCAAGCTGACGATTGCAACAACAATATCTAATATCTTGATGGTGCGCTCTCATAGAACAATGTAAAACACATATAAACTATATCCAGTTTACTCTTTCTAAAGACCAAAAGTACCAAAATATCACTATATTCTTTTGAAAGCCTTTCTCTCAAAAGTATAGTATATTATGTATTGGAAACTTGTGTAAAAGTGGGTAGAACAAGTTTTACTACTTCTTATACAATAAATGTTGGTGTGGTATTGTAGCGGATCAACAGAATTGCACATCGTTTACTTATGTGATATGTAATAAATACATTATGTGATGTAAGCACTCTCTACTACCTATTATTTGAATCCTCCCCGTCAGCATTTTCAGCTGAACCCAGAGTCTTCCTTGTAGAGACTCTCTCTCTGGGTGTAAAACTACTAGCACTATGCGTGTGTGTGGTGAGCCGGTGATGGAGTGAGTATTGAGTGAACTACGGATATTATCAAAAGAAAAGAGCTGTCGTGCAGTTTTTGGTATGCAAGATATACAGCGGATATTATATTGGTTTCCAGTTCAAAGTTCAAAGCCATCACGAATGTCTTCCGGTTTCCCTTCTTGTACAAGTTGTGCTCTTTTCCCTGTATAAAATATTCCTTCATGCCTCGACGTAATATTATTATTATAGCTCACTTGTAAAATCATCAACATCGTTCCCGGTTTCCTCCACCGGCTCTTCAAAAACTTTTTTTGACTTTATATTAGTGGCATTCTCATTTATGTACGATAAGAGGTATGCCTACATACCTAAGTACACACGTACCCCTACTGTCATATTTCAAAATTTTGACTTTCTCTCAAGTCACTCAGATGGTTCGACTACACTGAATCATCAAAGAGGATACAAGGAGCAAGGTTGCCACGATATCCTTTTGAACTCTATCTATATTGCCTTGTTCAAATTTTCATACGTCCCAGGTTGTCCTCTCTGTCCCTGTTCGCCTTTTAATGTTATCGACAAGCGACTGTCTGTAAGAGTACATTACATTCAGAGACTAGTCAATAACTCTATAAAAATATCTACCGTTTTCATCCTCCACTTTCTCATAAATAAAGAGTGCATGCAAACTTACACTTTTTTTGGAAAAAGGGACATACCCACACAGGCCACACACTTAGATGAAAAGGGAGAGAAAAAGAGAAAACTTGAAAGATTGAAATGAGATAGTAAACGTCCTCGTCGACTTGTAACGATATTGCGGTGTAAAATTGTACGCAAACTAGTACGTGCTCCATATCAATGTAACTGTGTGCCAGAAAATAGACATGTTAGCGATCAGCATGACTGCTCCGGATTCATAAAGACAGACAGCAAGAGGAAACACAAGGAGAGTAAGCCAACCACTATCACCATCCCGAAAAAAGATCAACTTCAGCAGTTGAATAAGAAGAAGAAGAAGCTGCACAGTCAGTGCACAGTAGATAGTGTGTACATAGATTACACCATAAAAAGTATCTCTCTGGCACTACAAAAGCGAGACATACCAAGGAGAGAGAAAAAACGCGACCCTTTTTTCACTTTCATCTTGTTGCCATTTTTGTCACTATGAAAAGTGTGTTTTCTCCATTTTCACTCTTCCTTTTATTACAAGTTGAGGACAGAAAATAAGGACAAATATTAGTACAGTTTTTGTATTGAGCGGTTGGTAACTTTTTTTTAGACTTAAACTATTCCTTTGGACCAGCCAAGTTTTTTCTTCTTTACTTCATTAAAGGACGATGCGTGTGAGTGCGCACAAAGTTAACTTTTTTGAAAAATATACATATGAACGTACTACAAAAAAGGGGGACGTCCTTCAAAGAGATAAGCATTTTGAGTGAACTGAATATGAATGCAAAATAGGGCATGTAGAAAAGAAATAATAATAATCGTCATAAACCATTATATTCACAGTAAAAGGAAGGGAAACTTGAGCGGGTGAAATATATTTGGAACTGGCCTATTTTTGCCATACTGCGTATGCAACATCCAAGAACATAATATTGGCCAAGTTTATGACAAGCCAAAATATTATGCAACATCCAACATAATAAACAGCATCAGTAAACTATGCAGATGGTAGATTTTTCAAAGAACTGGGTAAACCCATACATTACTGAAATATAAGATTATACAAACGTCTAAAAAACGTAAAGCTATCATCTGAAATTCATTACGCTTGTAGTTTTTATTTACAACGTGCGTTCCACTCCACTTGTAACTGGATAAAACTATCAAGTAGCCACACTTCAAACACGACATCAACAACTTTATGGGAAATACAGACAGACAAAGAAATCATGGCCACATAAAAATACTTTTGTATCTTGTTGACACAGTCCTCGTAAATATTTATATGTGTGACTTGTGTGAGTTATATTTCAAACCAACCGCATCATAAAATTTCGTAGAATGTAAATGTATAAATGAAACACATTCCGATGAATTATTCGGTTTACACAAAAAGCTAAAGGTCTCAAAGGGACATGTAGATGACATAGAGGCTACTAGAGATAAAGTATCATCGAATTTACATAACAATTTGAAAAGCCAAAAGCTATTTTTCCATCGTAAATCTGACACAAACTAAATTTTTGTGAACATTTGACCTTTTCCGGTTTTGTCTTCGACATATTTTCTACTTCTTTGTGTGTACTAAAGCCATTGTCTCATTGCCTCCTATAGCTTATTGGCAAAGTCATGGGATATTATTTACGACTGGAAAAGGGATTAGTAAAAGTAAAAGGCTAGAAAACGAAGACGATGACAAGAGTGCTTTGAAAAATGCATTTTATTTGCAAATTTGACACTTTTGATGTCCGTCCGACAAAGAGGAGCATGTT
Organism: Willowsia nigromaculata; assembly: GCA_034700605.1. Lineage (NCBI taxonomy): Eukaryota > Metazoa > Arthropoda > Collembola > Entomobryomorpha > Entomobryidae > Willowsia > Willowsia nigromaculata. The sequence goes on along the minus strand of JAQIXX010000273.1, from coordinate 52,421 downwards.
AAAGTGACTGGAAACAGAATAGGCATATAAATTGGTTCACGGAAAGTGTGCGATTATCATCAGTTTCCTGTCAAATCGTTTGGATGATTCAAAAGTGTCCACATCTGCATGATATCATCACTCAGATAGATGAAATCCCATCATCATCAACGTCAATGAGCACCAACAACAGATATCCTATCATCATCAAATCACAAAGCCTACCAGCATCAAAACTTGAATAAGAAAAAAGCGAGAGTAGTGCTGATTTTCCTCCATTTTCCAGAACCAGTCACTCTAATAAATCATTTCCAAGGGACATTTACACGAGAAAAAAATAGATGGAAAAGTAAAGTGGCCAACTGGGGCTAAAAAGGAAATAAGAAGTGGCATCTCTAAAAAGTAATACTGTTATCAGATTTTCGACGAGGAGAGGCTACTCTGTAGCTCTTATAAACCAGCAAATTCATACTAACTTCTGGCGTATAACTTTTTGACCAGCACCGTTAGCAATCTACAACAGCTTACTTTTTGCTCTTTTCTTCTTATCCTTGTATCTGTCTATCTGTCTGCCTGCTTGTTGAAAGCCGAACATCGGGCTAAGGATATTAGATGGAAAGTGACAAATAGCCGGCAAAGAATCTCATTACAACCGTCATCATCGTTCTAGCTGCTGCAGACATGCACGTACACATGCTGAGTGAGTGTAAGAGAGAAGCTGATAAAAGATAAACGGATAAAAAGATCCGAACTTTTGGGAATAGAGTCAAACAGCAGAGATAAATTTCACGTTGGAGAAAAATACAACAGCTTATAGAAAGAAAAAGCTGGTGGTGGGGTGTTGGATGAAAGATTCCTACAAGTTAATGGATAGGAAAAGCATAAGATGAGAGGAGCTTGAATGGAAAGAAATCCTGTGCATCAGAGAGAAAGTTTCTTTAGTGGTGAGGCGGACATGTGAGAGAAAGCAAAGTAAAAGGGCTTAACCAAGCTTTTATGATAATATATAACAACACAAAAAAGTCAAACTCGCTGCCTAGTTATAAGAAGAAAAGTACAATATTAAAAAGTTGCTGGATACACTTGGCCCTGTGCGTTTTCCTGTGTGAATGAAATAACATTACCGGCTTTTGCTGCTGCTACTGTTAGGAGAACAGGACGGTGCTCAGCTTCAACTTCAGTTGAAGAGAAGGGCTAAAAAGAGAACCAATAAAATGCTAATACAAGCTGTCATCTGGAACAATCTTGTCTGCACACTCGACTTAAATAGCTCTATCAAACGCTACTTTTCCTGTCGTCACCACCACCACCACTACCAACTATTGTGCATATTGTATGCGTAAGGACCTTACGTCTATACAGAGTAGGAGGGAAACAAGAAAAACCAAGCAGCCACTTTTAATACGGTTGTAAAGGGAGCGTTGTGTAAAAGTCAATCTTCTTCAGGGGTGAAAGCGACAGTGGCTGGGAGAGGTGCCGATTTTTTGCTCTAATAATAGTACCAAACGGAGAGACGTGATATGTCCTTTCCCTTTCGAAGACTTCGGTCATCAAGTGTCACATAAATGTACCTAAGCAAATCCTATTAACATCCAAGGGCAATCATTGTCAGCATCATTGGCGCGTCCGGTGAGCTGAATTTCTCCTAAGGACATTTTCAAGTTGAGAGAGAGAGAGAGAGAAAGCAGTGAAAGCCTGCACACACGTCAACTGTCGACTTATAAAAGCTTTCACTCTCCTCACTCATCATCATCGAATGTGAAGTTGAAGCTGAAGAAGACGAAGAAAAGGGTGCTCTGTCTTTCTTGTTGTGCTCTTCACAACTTATATTACGGCACTTTATACTCTCACACTTTCCTCTCTTTTATCAAAACTTCAACGAGATTTCCCAAACTTTTTTCCCTTAGAATTGGAGGAGGAAGAGGCAATTTCTTTGAAATATTTTCCGTGTCATTTTGTAACAAGTGAACGTTTCAACTAACTCGCTCCGTTTTGCCACTCCACCGTCACCACACACGGTTAATGCCGTATATCTAATTACTTCCTACATTGACATTAGAGAAACGCACAGGATATTAGTACTGCCACTGCCTACTTCACATAATATATGTATGTGTGTGGGTATGCGTATACATAGCAGGTACGAACAAAGAAACAAACGTTACCTGTTTCCAGCAGCGTCGGTATGCATTGAGAATGCCAATAATATATTGTCCTGAGGACAATTTCCCATTTTGTGAACAGACTAGCAACGAAAGACTAGTTGAGGTAAAAAAATAAATCAAATAAACCATTCCACTTCCAGTTTATGAAACTAGATTGTACATCATCTTCTTCTCCCTTCCAAGCAGACAGCACGATCAGATTTCCGATTCGTTCCCTTGAAACAGAGTTCTAACTCCGCGTTCGTCCCATTCTCCAGAGAAATAGTCCGGGTTTCTGGAGAAAATCAGTGAAATTTGATACTTCTAGATTCTTTACAAAAAACACTCTCATGTTGTTTATTCGTTCTAATGTAACAAAATCATCATTGCCATCATTGTCAACTGTCTTGGTAAAACGGTGCGGAGTCCGTACTTCAAAAAATATTGTGTCTCTTGTAGAAGAGATATTGTAACAGATTGTGCACGTACTTATTCCATCATCGTCAACTGGCATGCTTATATTGTTCCACATTTTCTATCTTTTTCTCGACTCTTCAGTTCTCTCTGACCATCTCGTCTTATTTTTGTTGGCTCAAATTTCACAATCCAAAAAACCTTTCGGTCCCTTTTTAGATTTTTCCTGCCGCTCTATAGGTGGTATATTAAGAGTTTTTTCCATTTATATATATTTCATCATCAACGTCCATTTTATAACATCTTTCTGTGTACACAAGTCAATAAGTAAGAGGTTGTTATTTTTGGTACATCCATATATTCATTCATCGCTAACATGTAGTTTGGTAAAATTGCACTGTTGCTTTTAACTCTGAACAAGTAACGGAGAAAGCTATACTGGCTAATGTTCCTTAGCTCTTAAAAGGATATATTAGTAAGCACATAAGGAAGAAATAAATAAAAGGAACTCTAGAAAAAAAGTAAGAAAACACCGTAGTCCTGTTTACAGTACAGATGTAATTGCTTTCCTTCCTGGCTGATTCTCCACTCTACTGATGTAATCAGGCAGCCGAAAACCAGCAGTTCTCAGCAGGCAGTACATAAATACAGTGTAGTTTGCTCACTGTGAAGCACTTTTCACAGAGAAAAATCACAGCACATACATTTCTGACAATCCAAACAGAAGTGTATGTGCAAACAAAAATAAATACTGGGTATCTCCTCTGTGGACTTATATGTATTCTGTATGCACACTCTAGAGTGATGAGGATAGCTACACAGTCTGTATATTTTAAAGTTATTTTTCAACAAGAAAGAGAAAGCAAAGCGAAAGTAGAATGCATTACTCAACGACACGGTGTACGACATACCGCCAATGGTCATGCATAATGCATACACACACAACATAAAGGTTTTTGATATCACAGAAAACCTCTCTTTCTTGTGTCTCTTATTGCAGGTAATGGCTTTCCCTCGCTACAAGCGTGGTTGTACGTGAGTGGGGGAAAATAAATTGCCAATATTGTGTATGATACTGGGATACAATTTTCTCCAGATTTTACACAATCTACCTGTAGTTCTGCAAAGAAACCTGTTCTAGAATACCAGAGCACAAATTTCACTTTAAAATCTATCATACAGACAGAATATGATGTTTGCAGATGTGTTCCAGGAAGTTTGTTTCTTTGAAAAAGATCAATGTCATCAGCACCATGTTATGCATTCCGTACATAAACTTCAGAGGAATGAACCAAGTTCCGGGCCACACGAGGCGGAATCAAAGTTGTTTGGCTAAAATATGTATACAGTTTGATTCCCTTCGTGTACTTAAGAATACCACACAAGCGTGTATAAAACTGCAAGGAAATATCTGGTTCATGTTTGAAAGTGTTGTTGGTCCTGCCAAAATGAGCCACTCTTGAGAAAAAAGGGCAAATAGTGAGAGACAGTCACGAGGAAAAAATACTAGAGAAAATTCGAAATCCATGTGGCCTGGCCTGGTTTGGCTAGCAATAGAAAAGCCAAACCACACCGACAGGAGTATTCCTTCAAGCCAAAAATAGTTTAAATGAAAAGATAGCTCCAGTGGAAGGTACACATCTTTACAGAATCATGTACAAAATGAGTAAAAAATAGGACATATATTCTTAAAGAGAGGATGCACAAACAGGTTATATGGGTGTAAAAATTATCTATTTTCTTTCAAGAAACCAGATCAAAGTATAGCTTTGTTGTAAACATACATTACCTTGTGTGGGCTCTTCGTCATCCTCATTTTCAGAAGTGCTATAAGAAAACAAGCTGAGCATGGCCGTTGCAGTGATCCATCCCTTTGGTTTTTCCGTAGTACTTAACAGTTTTCTGCCAAAAAAAAGTAGAGAAGAAAGAGAATGTTGTTGTGTGTTGTTTGTGTCTAGATGCCATTCGTCGAGGCTTTCCCTACGACTCTTTTCCCTGACGCCATTAAACTCTCATGGGAAAAGTGGTGTGGTAGCACACATACATACATATTTACACAATAATACACACATGTGTACCCTCACTGAACACAACGTTTGAAAACTTACTTTATTCTCGTTTCGCTCGCTTTTCCGTAGTATTCTTGCCACACGCTTTACCACTACTAGTAAGTGTGTGTGTGTGTGTGTGTGCCAGTGCACATGGCTTTGATGTTGGTGGTGGCAAGGATTTCTTGAATTTAGTTTTCTTGCCAGATTGCCAGATTTTTTAGAGCTTCTCTGTCTCCATTCTTCCTCCTTTACTTGCCAATGGAATCAATGAACTGATTTTTTCAGGCATCATATTATATGGAAAGCAATGAATGTATATGGTATTTTATTCCGCAGAGAGAAAGCGAATATACATAAAAATCAGCTCTAGAAAAATTTATAAAGTTGAAGAAATCAGAGTTTTTCTTTTTTTACAATTTTATAAATGATAATGTAGAAATAGAGAAAGTGAAGAGGTTTGTTCACAGACCACATACTCCCATTACTGAATGCGGGTTTTAGAATGGTCTAGAGAATAAAATTGGTTAAGTGAGGATAAAGCACATAAATTTCAACTTTTCGTCTTTCCTCCCTTCAATTTTTTCTCTCGGTGAAAGTAATAGCATCATAAGAGTTTCTAGAAAAACAGGTTGTCCTTTCTGACTTTGATGTAATGTGTTAAACTGTATAGCAAAGCTTTTGCATTCCTTCTTGGAACTCAGCAGATCACATCATTTTTCCAGGAAAGTTACACACAAAATTTGTTCGCTCAAGAAAAAAAGAATCTCAGTTTATCGTAAATGAGTCGAAATACTTGATGATTCTTGGCATAGTTTGAAGTTACATTGTGAAATGAATTGAATCAACTGTGAGGCAATAATGTGGATGTGGATTTTTAAAAGAATTCAATTATTGCAGCATTCTTTCAACACAATGTACCGTTATAAAGCTCACATGATCGCTATTAGACGAGAATAGGGCGGAGAGAAAAGCAAATTACAAAAATCCTAAATACATTTCATATCACTTCCTGATGGAATAAGTACGTACCTACATGATATTGACCAAGTTGCTTTGTGCCATATGCTAGAAAACATTATTCTCTCCAACAGAAAAAAACTGACAAAACATTTCATTATTTCGAAGACTTACAACATTCCGATCGTGAAACAACGTAAAAGTAACAGCAGAAATCATGTAACAACTTTCGTGGAAAAAATTGACTGTACACGGTTTCTACAACCGCAACACACAAAAACTCCTGTACGTGTGCATCATTGACATTATGAGGGAGTAAAAGTGGGAAAAAATACGAATTTTCTATTACATTTTTTGTCGTCAATTGTGTTGTTTGTAAAGAAGTGAAAACCTAACAAAAAACTTTCTCCGTTTACGATTTTTCAGCGCGGCTTTCGCACGTATAATCGCATTTTAAAAAGAACTTGTTCCACTATAGATAGTACAGATACATGATGCATAGCTCTCTATCAGTCGAAACTTGAAACATTTATTTATTTATCAGTAAATCCTATTCTTCCACAACAACAAAACTAATCTATCTCGCTTTTCTTATCTATTTTTCTACAAAACCAGACCTTATAAACTTGTAGTACGACTAGATCTAATACTATTATACGTTGTAATATTTCACGTTTAATAATCCCGAAAGTGTATCCTCATATAAAAAATTTGGACAATTTCTGGTCTAAAAACAGCAAACAAGTTAACAAACCAAAACCGAACGGTGAAGTAAAAGTGACAAACAAAAGAGAAAGTGAGTTTCCAAAAAAAGAACTCACATAAACATTACTCAAGCTATAAGCTCCATTAGTTTGGATTCGAACGCGAATCGATCTAACTTTGTTTTAGGGTTTCATTTGGAATCTCTGGCTATTGCAGTGATATAAAACAGTAAGTATCAGATGGATGGAGAGAGACGAGATGAAAAAATACTCTATGAACGTGTACTTTGATACAACTCTGGAAACTTTTGTAAAGTGAATTCATTATTGTTTACAAAAATAGTGACATGAAAACAAGCGTACTGCAATTTTAGAGATTTAAGAGAAACTCCTTATTGTGTATATGCTAGTTATATACTACTAGTCTATATACTCTACTACACATCTTTTCTACTAATTCTCGTCCTTCTCTTCCAAAGACTGCTTCTACGGAAGAAACGCCATGAACAATGGTTCTCGAAGTACTTGTGAGCGTGTCGCATTTCGCAGGTATGTGTGTTTGTTATACTCTCTATTTGTTAAAAAACTTTGCATTGCCGACATACTTGTTTGTTTTTGTATTCATTAGTTTTTCGGTTACTTTTTTTGTCTCGTGGAATCATATAAAACATGTAAACTTTTCCTGAAGATGAGCAGCAAACCATTTCACCTTCTTCTGAAGAAACAAACAAGAATATTAGACAAGATTTGTGTTTATTTTTAAGTAAAACATTGTTTTGTTTTTATATGTAAAATAATATGCTTACTATGAGAGAACGAAAAAGCTCAAATACATGTGAGTATGGCCTAAAAATTTAACATGAGTGTATAGTATATGTCAATGATGTAGAGCTTCGTGCGTTGTGTTCGTTTCATGATCCGAAGTGTAATTCTGCGGTTTTCCCTGAGATTAGTTTCCTTTTTGGTAAAACTTGGTTGATCTCAGCGTGTTCGTTTTTTATAGATTTTCATGGTTTCACAGTTGAAATAGCAAGACCGAGTAAAAGGAAAAGTTGGCACACAATGCATTTATTTAACTTGAAGTTTATGAGAAGTGTTCTGTATGTACGAGTGATGGATGTTGGCATATTGTTGCTATTACCTTATGCATACCGTAAATTTTCAAATAGACACTCTCCCCCAAAAAGTTGCCCTTGCGCCTAAAGACATAAGTTTGACGAAGTACTTTAGAAGCCCCCTAAATCGCCAGCCTCTCCAAATACACGGTATTTTGTATTTCTCGTAACTGTGTTATAGGGTGAAGGAACTTTGCTATAAAATGAATGAAGCACAACAGAAAAGTTATTGGTAGTAACAAAAAGCACGAAGCAAGCATAGTATAATACGCTTCGTAAACATGAGCATGAGCACTTAAGCACGTCAATCCATTTAAATAAGTTGTGCTTTATGATTTCGCCCTTTGTTCTAGTCAACAATACATTCTCCAAACTTTCTCTTCTTGTTCGTGCCATTTCTCTCGCATCCTCATTCTTGAACGCAGCACGAGCCACAATAACATATTATGATAGTGGGATGGCATGCTAATTCGGAACACATGCATACTTTTTATCCTAAAATGAAAACTGTTTGGTTTGCGTAGCCATATCCTCGCAGATTTCTTATTATTTGATGGATCCCGAGACGTAGTTGTAATAACTGATAAACTATATTATTATTTTTCTGCTCTCGTGCAAACTAAATTTATTCCATATGTGTAATTCCATGAATAATGAGGAGCGGAAAAACTTTATGGTAAATAAATGTAAAAGTTTCATTTTAACAAAAAACAAGATAAATGATATTGGTAATACCACTTAATTTAAAAGCAAGACTGCGTTGTAAAATGTGTGAATCCTTTTGTGGGCTTAGATATCTAATATGGAAAGTTTGCTGATTCTCGATCCCTTGTATGTATAATGCATAAAAAACCGACACGAACATGTAGATATTTAACTCGTCTGAATTTTTTGCTTGTTCATTCCTAAACACATATATTCGCCACTCGCCGGCAACAAACTTTTCTTCAAATATATTAATTCTTTCATTCTGTTGCATGCACATTGTTTGAGAAAGGAGGAATACTGTTATAGAGGATTGAATTTTGCTGATGGTGAAATATATATCTGTGTACACATGTAAATTAGTAGATGAAAAAAAGCAATTCAGTTTCATTTTTACTTATTCCCTCACATAGTCTAACGGTCTCAGAGTGCATATAGGTACTCCATAATAATAGTTCTTCAGCGTATTTGGTATTGCTCGTCTGTGCTTTTGCTGCGTTACAGTTCTTCTGCTCCTGACACGTAATGGCACAATTGTGTGTGTAAATGGCATGGGAATTGGTTACAATCAGCTTCAGGAACCGGAATTTGGGATGAACGTGAGCATTCGCGTTTTTTTACACGAGAAAAACATAAAAATGTATAAGCTATAGTCAGAATACAAATAATCTGGAATAAACGTTTTCTTTCTCTTTTGTACCACACTAAACAAAAAATTGAGCAAACATTTTTATTATAGGAGTTGTGAGATGCTTTTGTACTGGTACTTCATACTTTGTACCAGTTTACCCCGCATATATCATCATTGTATCATCATACAAAAAAAACTGCATTTCAAACAACTGTACAGCTCCTTTTTGCAACTGAGTTTACATAATTTGAAAGGCTTTTGGTACATGCACATATTTACCCTGAGGTTTTTTCTCTTTACTTTTACCATTTCTCCTGGCAAGAGTTTATTTGTGATGGTGTACGTACATGAAGTGTAGAAAGTGAGAGAGGGAGAGCGAATAAACAGCAAGATCAATATTGTTACATGATAAAAAGCTGACATTATCGTCAGAAAATATCAGAGAGGCTTGCTTTTGATCAGAGTAGAAAGGCATGAAATATTATGATATTATTATAACCGTATCATTATTATAACCACATTGGAGCTCTATCCAAGCCGCGCGTCTTCCATGCTTCGTGTAGTAATATTAGTACTGGAACAGATGCTGCTACTGTAACTTAACTTGCTTTGCATATTTTATTTTACATGCATGACGCACACGGTATCCTTTTCCTTCTCTTCTCTCTTTCTGTTTCAGTCAGTTAAAAGTACTGATGTTATAAAAAAGGACACGCTACATTTATGCATTGCATATTCAAACCAGCTTGTAATAATAAAATCATCATAATAACCCAAAAAAAATGTGTGTACATTTCTGTGGTGGTGGCTGATATATTATGTCTACACTGTAGAAAGAATGCAATAGTATCACCATCACCCCGAGGAGAGAAGGCCACGCTTAGCTTGTGATTCGAGTATATTTAGCATTTTTTCCAGCCACTGGCATTCTCTCTGGCTCTACCGAAAAAGGGAATCATCATTTATCAGAGCCCTTTACTTTATGAGCTTTGTATTTTCACTCTTTCAACTTAAAAGCATTTTCTTGGATCTTTTTAGGTGGCAAACATGGCTTAGGTGACGTATGGATAAACTCGTTCTTTGGAGTGTAAACTAGTTAGGTGACAGGAAGGTATTCTTTTAGTATGTTGCATAATTTTGTGGGTGCGTTCTGCTGAACATTTATAGCATGTGGGGTATGCGAAGACAACCACGCGCCATATTTGGTAATTTTTACTCCCTACCAAACTCTCCTATTTTCCGCTTCAAAATTCCAAAGTTCGAGACGCAGAGTAGTTGCCGAATATTATTACAAACAACATGCATAGGTGAACACCGGTTTTGAACATAACATATTTATCATAGACAGGTTAGCAAATTTCCAACTGTATGAAAGATTACTCAATATCATGCTTCCAATATTTCAGAATATTTTGTAATGTGTTTCACTGTATTTTTCAAAACTCAAGCATACATTTATTTATGAATCTCTGCCACCATTCCTTTCTCCATGCTCTGGTAGCGTGAGCAAACGAAATCGGTTCTCATGAAGTGTCACTCACTCCCCGAGTCGTAACAACAACGTTCCATAACCCAAGATTACCGGGTTCCTCCTTGATTTTTTCATGCTCAGATGCAGCAGGTAATATTTTCACGAGAGATATTTTCGAACGAATACTTGCTTGTCTGCAAGCTTATATGTATACAAAAAATAAAACGTAAGGTGAGAAAAAATCCGGTGGTCCAGTTCCACATGTGAAAACCGTAATGCAAGTACCTAGAAAGCTTTCACCACTTGTGCAAGTCTGACTAATGACTTTTTTGTACTTGCTATTTTACTTGCTCTGGACACAGCTTTGTATTCATTATCGATATTGTATATATTGATTTTATCAAAGCATCGAAAATTAATTTTATATCTGAAACGTTCATATTTTGTAACTATAAAGTATTCCTCATATGTGTACGCTTCTGCGTCTTTTTTAAGCAATGCTTTTATAAGTTGTATTGTCGTTATGAAATTGTATTGGATTGGAACTGACATTTTCTAAACCTGTATTTGTTTAAATATGTTCAGCAGAAACTTTTGTAAAATTCTTTTTTGATACTTCACTACACCAAAGTTTTTTACAGATCCGTCTTTGTGACAAGGTATTGTACGATAACATCACCAAAGACTGTCAACTATGTAAAAATCAACTCTCATTACTCACAAACTTATTCATTTTTATTACGTGATTCATCAAAAGCAATCTGCTGTATGGATCATCAACTTGGATTTCACAAAAAGAAAGTTACGAAAGATTTTAAGTTTTCAAACTTGAGACTATGGTTTATTTCAAAAATCTTGCCTTTCATACTTGGTGTCACAAAAAGCTTGCGCAACAGAAGTGTTATAATGGATTGTCTGATAGATAGGTTATTAGTATCTCTAATCATTTCTAGAAACAACAACTCTTTAACACTGACATTTGAACTTTAGTACAAGATTTTATTACATTTACAACATAATTTTTCAAGTTAATAAAGTAATTTAGCAACATGTATATAAACGCTCTCCAAATAGACTTGTATTTGAAAATATGATTATGCAAGCTGAAGTTGTAAATAAGCACAAACTTATTCCTCAACGAAATTATTTTAAAGTTTGATAAATAATTATTACGCAAGAGAATAATAATGAGTAGAAGAGACTTGTGACTTGACAGGCACGTCACTTTACTCTCTGGATTTACTTAAAATATATGTATCTACGTAAGACCAAATAAACACACCTCAGCTTAGCATATATTTTCTGGAACTTGTGTTAATTTTCAGGTGCCTTTTAAAAACAAGTTGGGGAAATTACGAGACATCAAAACATTCATGAGTTTTTGTAGTCCACTTTATCCAAGCATTTGTAATAATTGAGAAATACATGATCATTTACCGTCTCTGACAAGCACAGTTGAATATACAATATTTTAGAGTAAATAAAATTTGATTATAAGCAAAACTACTGAGAAAAGAGCCACTTTTTGGGAAGTTTTCAAGGATTGTAGGGCCGATAATAATCCCACTTCATCTTCTTCCGTACTTTCACGTTGAACCTCATTGCTAATAATAATACTCTATATACCTAACTATACACGTGAGCATACAAAACCTCTCATGATTCTAATAAGAAGTAAGCCATAGCTTCTGCATAGTATCGTGAATAGTAATCATCTACACAGATCTAGCTCTTTAAAAGCTTCAACCAACTTCAAGTCTACTGCTAAACATACAAGTATCAAATATCTAACTTTCTCTAATGGCACAAATGTACAATACATATTCAAATAGCCATTGCAATTTCTCTTTGCAAATAATTCGGCGTACTGTACGCTTGAGATAATCCAAAATCCCAATGTTCAAATATTTGTAAATTCTCCATTTCATGGGACTCTACGTTACAAATAGACAAGGACAAGACACCGTATAATTTATGTATGCCAAATTGTATGCCTGGATTCAGATGTTCGTAACAAAGATTATATGAGTGAGCACACACGAGTACAAATGATGGAAAGATTTCTAAGAAGAAAGTTTCTGTAGATACATAGATACATCTTATTTGCACCAAGTTCTCTTAATAAATTAATACCTTTGTGTATGTAGTCATTCTTCCTTCCCTTCATTCTTCATCCCTCTCTTTCTCCTCTCGGCTCTACTAGTGAGAATCCTATCGCTGCGCTGCACGAATACACTCAAGCATCGTTTTTTCTTCTCATTTTCATATTATACTTTTTTGTAGTGCTGTCTGACGTGAAGAAAATTTGGCAATAATGCAACCAGCCAAGCCAACAGCAAGAAAAAAAGAAGAAATGAATGCATGAATGTAGCAACGTTTTCTTTGTGTTACAAAAGACCTCTCTCTTTCTCATCTGCCTGACATGTTTTCATTGTAGCATCTTACATTTCCATACCTCCTCCAAACCATTCACTATTATCACTATTGTATTTTCACTGAATGCATGCATGCATGCAAGTACACACGTCACAGCCATCAACTTGTACTACCTATACATAATACACGTGCTCCCATTTTACAATAATATTCTTTCTATCTACAGGCACACATATTATGATTAAATGCATATAGGTCGCACTAGAGATATCCCCGTATTTGCATACAGGCTTTTCTCCGGTTATCTTCTTTTCTCATCTTTTCTTTCCAAAGAACTAGGTATACAGAGAGTAGACACCTTGAAAAGCATACAATCTGATGTATTAGGTCATTCATGTAGAATTATTGAGAATGGTGGTATGAATGTAAGATGCTATGCTGATGAAGAGAGACGAGGAGAATGGAGAAAAGACGAAAAACGGAACGCATTCCTCTTTACACTTTTCCTAATCTTGCATTCTTCTCTTTCTCTGCCATCAACATCATCCATCCTTTTTCCGGGCTTGTACACATATTATTCTAGATGGAGAATGTTTACTTTGTTAAAGGGAGCCTAAGGTAAATTACAGGCAAACGTATGAGTTGTGGTGGTGGAATGGTGGCGGTGTAAGAAACGAATTCTTTACCTTACTCGGTTCTCTGCTTCTTCTAGGAAGCGAGCATACACACACACCTTAATAATGATCCTTGAAGATTTGCCGCTGTATTGTGCTCCTTTTATATATGCGGTTTAGAATTATACGAGTTTCCACTTGACGAGCGGAAATATGTTTGTCAAGTCGAATGATACATACCTACTCCATCCAAGAATAATATTTATGTAACACATTGCAAACTTTCTACAGTGACGGTAACATGCTCTCTGCTGCATAAAGCTAGATAGAATGTGAAAATATGTAAATAATTTGAATTAGTGAGTGAATCAGTCAAGCAAAAAGTACGATCAAAATTTGAGTGGATTTGGAATTTGAATTTGAAATTGCGCCTGTTTACCTTGCTTATTACACTGGGTAAATTTAACAAAACGTAAACGATATATTGAATTTGTGCCAGTGGTGATGTTTTTGGTTGGGTGATGGTGGTCGCGTCTGGTCTCCCACTAGTCAAGTCAGTCATGAGAAAGTCTAAGGTTTGATTTATACTGTATAAAAGGGTAAAAAGATGAATGCCTTTAGTACCCAAACCCCCCGCCATCACCACCACCTTTTGTAACATGTCTGTCGCACTTATTAGGTAGATTTGTTATTTTGTTATTTGTTGTTGCTCAGTCTTTTTCTTATGTATATTTGTCTTGTCTTATATTTTGCGTGTGTTTCGTTTTACACAAGAGAAAAGTAACCAGGAAGTTGTGTCCAAATTAAGGTAATAAATCATGCAAGACAAGAGGATACAAGATTGGAATGGGAGGATTTCTTGTTATAGAGGAAAAGTTTGAGATCTCTGCTGAGAGAGTGTGTTTCTTTGTGATGAATGTAGAGAGTAAACTAATGTGTGTGGTGTGTGTCAGTTTACCTCCCTTCTGATATGGTAGAAACCCTAAATATCACGTGAAGGCGGATCCATTAATTTGCATTTAAAAGGCGTCCTTCCACACACTTTAGCGTTGAAATTAGGTTTGTTATTTGCCATGCATGTACGTGCATGCAATCAGACCGCTATCGTGTGGTACTATGCTTGTCTATAATAACAGGGAACGTATGTTGAGAATGGCAAGGAATTGGAAGAAAGTTAGCTTTGGTGATGATGTTTGCGCAAATGTGCATATCTATTTATATGCAAAATTTTCCAGCAGATTATGTATGTACATCTGTTCTTATAGAAAGAAATGTTATTATATAACACTATAAAAAATGAATGTCATTATTTAGATTATATATGCATGTATTTACTTGTTTGCATTTGTGGTCCTGATTGTCAGCAAGAGTAAGCAAAGCATTCCGAAACCGATGTTGATGAAATCTGGAGGAGAGAATGAGATGAGGAGCGTGTGTGCAAAGAGGAGTCACCATCATCGTCCTCACTATCAGTAATAGTCTCGTGCTTTCCCATAATATCTTTCTTGTTTGAAAATGTTGATGCTTTGTGCTCCTTCAAAAATACCCACTAACTACTATACTTTGATTCACTTGGGAAGAAGGGAAAGCTCCATCGTGTGTACGCATAAAACGTTTCTCTAGTCTCTCTCTCTCTCTCTCTCTCTCTCTCTCTCTGCCTGCCTCTCTTTCACTCTCAGTCATTGTGGTTATCCATGGTATTTACTTGGTCCGTGTGTATTTATTTGTTCCTCTTTTCAGTTTTCATAGTACATAGACACAGCTTGGGGCATTCCATTCAAGTTGGCTCACTGTACCAACAACATGAACCAGTCAACCACCAACTCAACGCACTAGGCTTGCTCACTGACTCTTTCATCATTAAAAACATTTTGGACTTCTGCTCTCTTTCTCTCTCTCTCTCTCTCTCCGCGTTTATTTTATTTCTTGCTTAGATTTGCGTCGTACTGTACCAACTTTACTTACTAATAACAACAAAACCAACCCTAGTCCTCTACTTACTTAGCTTTGGGCTCTTTTTGAAAGTCGCTCAAATGAATAAAATATACAAATATGCTGCTAGAGTATAATCTTCATCTGGACATTTCGCAAACTCCGTGGAGAAAACAGATAGCCTGTGTCCGTTTTGTAGTTTTAAGTAGGTACTTATTTACATTAGTTGATTTCGTAGAGATGTGTGCGTGAGTATACGGGCAGATCCATTCAACCATCGCTCCCAGCAACCTTTTATGCTATTTAAACCCTCTCAATAAATACAAGGGGATAATCATGGTGATGGTCAAAAAACCCCGTCTTTTGAATGCAATGGATTATGCTTTTGTGTGGTTTTTGGAGCAACTTGACTTTTCCACAAAGTGAAAGTTGATTACTACAAATGCGGAAAGTTGAGTGCATACATCAGGAAGATTAGAGCTCTGGATTTGTGCCACTTTTTATGGGCCTGTCAAATAAACTAGGCTGAAAAATTGTTGGATGCTTATTTAATGAAATCGATAGAGTAATTTTGTAAGCACGGAAGAACCCTTACATGATCAACTTATATGATGCAATCTGCTCCCATTTTAAATATTCGTACTTGCGACGTAATCGAAAGAATCTAAGTCAGTGGCAGATTGTCATCCCGTCATCTTATGTAAACCAGCAAAAGAAATTTAAGCGGTTCTAGTTTGCTCCAGGAGCAGTCGTTCATTCATTTAAAAACATCGTAATGACAGGAAGTGTGGTAAGAACGAAGCAAAGCCAGAAGCTATATATGTTGTTCGTATATATGAAAAGAGGTACAATACGCCGTTTTGTGTTGCCGTTCCAAGAACAAATTTGTGTTCCCTTTCTTAATGAATGAAAAGCCAATTTCCTTCGGAGCAGGAAAGTTTTCCTTCATTTCATTTACTACTCCACACAACATGGCAAAGCAGTCTAAAAACTTTCTCTTCTCTTTTTACGTTATTTTCTTTGCAAGAAGTGATGAATCAAGTGGTTAAAGAAGCAACAACGCTACAAGAAGAGTTGTGTGTGTGTGTGCAGTAGAAGGAGTAACCGGGTTATTTAGGTATCTTACCCAGCAGCACCAGCATTTTTTATATAATAAATTGTAAGTTAACTTGGGCAGGAAAAGACTAGAGATCTACCTCTGAAGCGGACGAAATGCCATTTTTAGGGTGACCTCGCTTACTCGATTCGTTGTTCGTCGTTGCTTTTGATGGTTCATTTCCTCTACTCCACTTCTCTATATATTTTATTTTAACCCCTTTACGTTGTCGCAAATGAATGTTTGTGAGTAGGACAGGTTGTTGCTGATGATGATGATCATGATTCTCTATATGTACGCCACAAATTTTGTGAGCACCACGCACACATACCATTAAACTCCAAAAAGCCATGTTTTACTTCATCTGACAAAAATTGCAGAAATGAGAATCCTTACTTCCTCGCTACCTTTCTTTCATTTATGATGAATGAATGGGACAAAATGATATAGAGCGGTAAATGGAAAAGCTTGCTTCTTTCCCATATTAAACATGAATGGCTCGGGTATTTATACATTAGGAAAGAAAAAAGTGGTGGTAAAAACATATTAGTTTTATTAATACAATGACTGCATACCTATATACACTGGTGACGTTAAAGAGCCAGAAAGACGCAAAATTGTATAAAAGTCGACTACCCACTGCTCTACGCTTTGAGTATCACATGTAATATCAGCATGTAGCATGTCGCCGATAATAAAAACGATTTTTTTGCGGTTACAAGTAGGCAGAAGAGCCAGGTCATCCTGAAAAAGAGGAGAAAGCGCTCGGTATGTGTTCTCTTTTATAAGGGATCCCCTCTCAGCGTACCCAAGTCCCGTAATATAAGATAAGGAAATGACTTTTGGTTATGAAATGAAAGAGAGAGAGAGAGAGAAAAACGAATCAAAGGATGTGTGCTCACTTCATGGCTCATATGATGCTATTTTCTGTTTCCTGCTGTGCTGCTACTGTGCTGGTACATCTTTTTAAATGCAATACGGAGTACGAGTACAACTGTCGTATAAAATCCAACCGTAAATGCTGCCATGCATCTGTGTGCGGTTAGGTAATTTTGTGAAAGGGTCATTTCATTTTCTCGTATTTGGAGAAAGCTCATATCATTTTATGTAGTATGCACCGCGGCACTAAGTTCTCTCCAATAATAATAAAGGACATGACAAACAATGTCTCGATTGGATGAAAGTGCACAGGTGACACGAATCACCGGTTCCTTATGTAGTAGAGGAAATGACGCTTTCCGACGATCTGATATTGACATGGGATCTAGTAATTCAACCATGTCTAAGAAAACAAAAATAACGAATTCCATTCCATACATATGTATTTCAGTCTGTTCTATTAGGGGGATCTATCGATTTCCTAATCACAACAACGTTGTTATGTTGTATTGCTGCCAGCACTTGTGCATCTGACGTTTCTCGTTGTCGTCTGAACGTACATTGAACTGATCCGCAGTGGTGTACATTTCAACAGTACTCAATTCCCTAACGTGAAGGGAGAAAATCCTCTCAACTTTGACGTGAGGAATAAGGAACAAAAAGTTCTATTTTTTGCCTGGAACTATGCCTGATGGCGCATAGGCATCTTTAATTTTCCTTCCATTGATATCATCCTGACTCGTCCTACACTACTTTTGTTTTAAAAAAACAAAAATATTCTTGACTTTTTGAATAATTTTAGTCAGAAAGGGAAAAGTTGGGAGGCACATAACATTTTGTTATCTCAGTCAGTTGGGCTTTTAAACTAAAACATATATAGAAAGCGAGTTTGTTGAAACAAAAAAACGTTCCTGGAGCAAAGACTTGTCCCAAGTGTTATGTTGGGTGGATTAGATACTGACATTACTCCTCCTCCTGGTAAAGACAAAACAAAAGGTACTTTCTACATTCAGCAGTGAGGTTGGGGTTTCAAACTCAAAACTGTGAAAATACGGAAAATTTCCTACAATATGTATGATATTTTTTACAAGCACTGTCCTTTACCTTGACGTGGCAGCATTGAAGCATGACAGGTTCACTTAGACTTCACTTCGGAGCTTGAATCTCACAACTTTCTCTGCTACACGGAACATTCTTCAAAAGCATTTCTGTTATTTCTGCTTTATTTGCTACACAGTAAAAGTATCAAGAGGTGAGGACAAGTTATATATACTTTTATATTATTTTGGCAGCTACAGAATCCGTGATGATGATCATAGCATGGTACACACTATATGCACGTATTCACATACATTCATAAAAATAACATTTCACTCGTCCTCACCGAATCCTTTCCTTTTGTAAGCTATCATCTTTTTGTACGACAGTCTTCGCTTGTGGCAAATTTTCACGGTTGACAAAACAGACTATAGTATATCGTTTAGTGAAGTAGAAAAAAATGAAAAAGCATATATTTTTGTACTCGTCGGCTGATTGTACGTAGGTACATGTATATATTTTTAGGATACCCCCAACTTGTAAATTCAGGGACATCATCACCACCACCACTACTTTTCCCCCTTGCACCAGTTTAACTTTCTCTTTTCTGCTTAGTATGTAATAATAGCTCTGGTACAAAAACCACTAGTGCCCTTGTACACTTTTCTTTTAGGTTAAAAAGCAAAATATGTTATACTGCTTAGTGCTTGTTACATTACTAGTAGTAACTTTGACTAACATCACGCGGTTGTTTCGCCGATCCGTAGAAAATGGGAAACGTCCAGAATGTGAGCAACGATGATTATTGTGATCATCCAGAGTGTAATAGGAAAGCTCTCTATTATTTTGATGTTGTTCAAACTAGTGACATTGGAGATGAGAAGGCGTTTCATTTTCTTTTATGTATTTCGTTTGTCAATGATATTATTGTTGCGTCAACAGCATCACATCTTTATCCCGTATATATAACCTACTGCGTACATGCTTTTTAAAATCTACGCTCTTGTTTTCCTCTCTTTGACTCTTCACTCTTCCGCCTTTTTTTCATTTTGTTTATGGAAGAATTTCTTGCTTTCGTCATTCACTTTCTCTAGAGCAAACACAAGGAATTCAATGATCGCATTCTTTGATAAGGGCTCAAACAGAGTGTGTATCTATTATTGTCTTCCTAGTAAAGGAGCGCACTATCTTGATTATCATTATTTGGCGACAGTTTGTTGAAACGGTAGAGATGCTCTCGAAGATTGTCCTTTGGAGTGGTTTATTTAAACGGAAAGCCCATCTTCTTGACGAAAATTATAAACAGGATTCTTCCTCGAATTTCTACCAGTCTACTTCCCTTTTTAACATTTCTCTCCTGCCTTTTCTTTACACGTCCTACATCAACTAAATTTGAGTCAGTTCATCTATCCACAGAATCAAAATGCTAGATATTTTCCATCGCGTGTATACCTAAGGAGGACATTATGACGATTTTCCGCTCTGATGATTTACTTTCTACTGTAAAGAGCATACAAATAAATGTAGATATATTATATGTTGTAACTCATGAGATCCAAGAAAAAACAGAAGGAAATGCTTGAAGGAACTTGAATCCTCTATTGAACAGTTCCACATTGCATCATATATAAAATCATCATAATACACATAACTGAAGGCATCAATATAGAAAAGTCACTCTCCAGTTATAACAGCTAAAGAGAGATGCACATCTTGAAGCTATTCAGTTGTTACAGTGTACACACACACGGTCGACTCTTTTGTGGGAGGTAAACAAGTTGCTTTTTTCTGCTTGCTTCTCTTTCTTCATTTTTAGTGGCTTTGAAGAAGGCAAAAACTACACTACACAAGGGAAAATACGAGGTCGCAAAATAGGACTGATATTGTAACTCTTTATTTGCTTCAACATCATCGCATAATCATCCTCTTATTTCCTAACAGATCAAACATTTGTTGGGCTACCATTTTTTTCTTCTTGCTCATCTCCAGTCTAGCTCCCTGTGTGTAGGAGAGCCAATCCAGCAGCATTCACTCAAATAGTTGAGCTTGTATTTTTTACTCACATCTTTATATAAGCAGCTTATAGTTACATGATAAACTGATCTCTAGCTGGAGACGTGAGGAACGACTACCTACAGCGACTGTTATTGATAGAAAAACGTACATGATATTTATACATACCTGAACCTATTCTCAGAATGCTATACAATGAAGCACACAATTGGATTGATATCTCAGAAAACTCAAGGCAAAAGATAAAAGCAATATATAGGAAGGGGACAGGGAGACACCATGTGTAAAACTTGAAAGAAGGGAAACAAGAGGCATCTTGGAACGTGGAAGGATGCTCAACTTAGCAATAACTAGCTCACTGACTACCATCACGAAGACGGCCATGCCGTTTCTTCTTTTGAATTTTTTCTCTTCTCTGTCTATTCATTTTCTATCTTGGCTTGACTATATAGACAGACACCATACCACCACCACCGCCACCACCACACACCACTTTCCTCTTCGTTTCCTCCTTCTGCCTCTCTCTCTCTCTCCCCAACTTTCTTTCGGCTCACTAAAGAACCAAACAGCCAGCTTTTTCTCTACAACACAGTTCTACTTGTGGCAGTGGTCGTAGTGTAGTAGGAGAAAGATGACTATTGACTATGAAAAAGAGTATTATTACATGGTACATGATGAAACCCAAAACTCAATTCACAGTTTTTATATTATTATACTTGATGGTTAGTATCTTACTACTACATGGTAAAATGCAAGGCACCCTTAACTTTCTTATCCAGTCTAGAAACTTACTTCTCTCTCGCCGGTTTTCTTCTTCTTCTACTTCTGCTCTCATTCTCTTCTATTTGCTCTGCCAAAAGAAAAGGAGGATTTTCCTTCTCTGTTCTTGTTTTCTTTTGCTCACTTTCCCTGAGTGTGGGATAAATTTGTGCAGCAGCATGGCAGTTTGCTCAGTGTAGTACACTTTGTATGAGTATGATAATATGCTCACTTTCTCCTAACTGGTCTATCTATACTCGCATTACGACTACTATCATTTTGATGATGCGTGCGTATACTATATATTTCCTCTCTAGTCGATTTATCGATCTTTTCTGCTTTTACTTTTTTCTCATTCGGACAGTCAAGGGCTTCTATATGCTTACTCTACTGCTCTTTTCTCATCATCATCGTCGTCATCTTCTTATTCTACTTCCTTTCTCTTAGGACCTGCCGAAAAAAAAACCTTGCTCAATTCCTTCCTCTCTTTTTACCCTATTTTCTGTTCACGTTCCTTTGATAAGTGCATTAGAGAAAGTAAAGTGATGAGAGGAGAAATATTAATAAGCAGTACCATCAGAAACAATGAACAAAAAATCGTAGACAAGAAGGATAAAGGAATGAAATAGCTGTAATAATAACAATAATATCTAACTTTTACACGACGCCCATTTTCTTTTCCTTTTTTTTTTGTTTTCCAGACGCAATAAGAAAGTATTATGGTTATATACCATTGGGGAAATCGAAATTACTGACAAGACAGGCAGAGAGAGAGATTGTGCATGTGGAGCAAACTCTAGTGAATAGGTCAACCTAATAGCAATAGTTATAATACGCCACTGTCTGCTGCTTTTTATCACAAAGAGAAAGTGGAGAACGCTGCATGAAATTTTTGCAAACTATTGAATGCTACAAAAACAGTGAGACATGACCGGGGCTAAGGGAAAAGTGATGTTTTATAGTTACGGTCTAATTTTGGACGGCTATTTTGTGGATACAGATATTATATACATTCAGAATTGGAATGGGTAACAGAAGTATAGATTGTAGTTTCACCATTATTATCAGTATCACAGCTATGAAGCACACTTTGCGGAAGGAGTGTACGCCTTTGGATGGTGATAATAATGACATACATATACATAAAAGACATGTTCCAGATTACTTCATTTTTTTATAAGTGTGCACTACGGTTTTTTTCAGACATCAAATTGCAAAGCACGTATTAGGTTGTCGCTCGAAATTGTCTACTTTTTTGATGAGATAAAATTTCTTGTTAAGGATCAAGAATAATGCAAACAAACGAGAAAGTGGAGAACATGAAAATGTAAAGGGAAAAAATCATAATAGTATCCCAGTATCCGTATATCCAGATGGTAGAGAGGAAGGAAATTGAAAAACGGGGAAAACATACACGTAACTAATACATGTCAGTTCTCTCCACATTCAAACGAGCACTTTATTGCTATACAAGAAAACATATATGTTGTGCCTACCTCAGGATATATAATGAGAGAGCAAAAGGAGCACCGAAAGGCAAGATTATGTTTTTCCACTTCATTTTTCAACAAAAATGTTGTTTTCAAAAACCATCATCTTTTTCCTTGTTAAGTGTTCTTTCTTGGGAGTCAGTTCACGTGAAAGAATGAGTGAAAGCAGTGGAGAAGAAATGGGCCTTATAGACTCTCCACACCCGCAGACGCTCCTACACATGCCATATCTTATATACTTTAGGTGTAGCGTTTTTGAGTGAAAATTATCTGTGGTTTTTCTCAGGAGGAACACGAAAAGGTTAAAACGGTGAAAGAAGAGAATACACACGATGAAATACATGTTTAGGAGAACAAAAGGGGAAAAAGATTAGAAAAAGAAGGAGCAAAATGAAATCGAGCTTAAACTTTGAGAATTCTTTTTTGTTCCTTTCTCGTCTTTAGATGCACATGTGCTTTCACCAGAGGATATCTTATTTTCAGGGAAAAAAGTGTAGAATGAGGATGCGTCTGCTGCTGTCGTTCTATTCTTTTTCTCAACATGATGATGCTGCATGAATGTACATTAAAGCTCCTTCGCACCCGTCGTCATCATCAAAACTTATTTTTTCCCTCCACCTGCTTTATGTGTAGTAAGCCGTTTACAATGACGGATAAAATGGCGTGCAGCAATATAGGGTTTTACCACTTTTATGAGAAAGAAAAAATGTGCATACGGTTCGGCTTAAAGTTTTTTTTTACAAACAGTGAGGATGTAGAATATTACGGATAAAGTAATAAGTTTATGTCGTATGAATATTATAAGAGAATATGAACATATATACGACCCTTTAGATTAGGGAAATGACGAAGAGAAAAGAATGAAATTGAATAGGAAAGCTAAGCTCTTTTAGTGGGCGCTGCTATCAATCCCTCAGAAGCTTTTCCCCAGAAAGGTTGATGTTTCATATTAGACATATGAGTACATACACAAGCAAATCGTAAAAATACATGGATCGTTCTGAAAGTTGATGAGCTCTCATGGACCTTTTTTCCACCTGCATGACTAACACGAATAAAGGCAAGAAAAGGGGGAAAGAAAGAAGGGCTTCGGAGAAAAGCCCAAGACAATAATAGAGGATAAAAGGGAACGTGAGCCCTGTAAATGACTAGCATATTATAGTTCTTTCAGTTTGCAATTGAACTTATAAAAAAATAAAGTTTTTACATAATTTTTTTAGTATGACTGATGTTCCCTCATTTGAAATGAATATTGTTCATTCGATAACTATTTCTCTGGTATTTAATATTTGAGGTCGGAACGATTGGAAATGAAATGCAACGAAAATAATATTCTTGCTGAAATTTTACTGTTTTGGGGGTATTATATGCTCATGCATTTACAAAGTACAAAAGGAGAACAAGAGCAGAACTGAGCTGTGGCTTTTTAGACGGATTACGTTATTTCAGAAATTTCATTGTTTTAATTAATTAATTATACTGACAATGAGAATGTGATATGTCCCCATTACTGCTGTCTCGTAATTTGATACGTTGACCAACTAATCCACATCAAAGGATTAATTGAACCTACACTGCTGGTTTCGTTTTCATTAGCGGTGCTGTCACCATCCTGTTCTATCTTGCATTACTATACACACGGTTAGTTCCTGGTTCTTCGTACTGCTTGTGATGCTCTAGGAAAACAATACATTTCATAACAATAATGCTTTATGGGATGATTATACCATTGGTATTTTAGTTGTCCCATGGTCCCAGTCATTGTCAGTCGTGTGATGCTTTGATAAATGGGAAATGGCTCCAAGCTTACATTCACATCAATAATAGGATGGACACTGACAAATTGTTTTGCGTGATATAAATAAATCCACGAGTTTTCTCCTTCCCTACATATGTCCCATGGGAGCTTCGATAACGACACGAAAAAGGAGAAAGCTGTATCTGACCTTATCCATTGTATACATAAATATATGAGGGAACGAATGAAACATCTCTCCACACAGGTACATACATCAGCATTTCTGCTTTCTCCCTCCATATGCCATAACGGATTTCGTGTCTTATCCTGGCTTTGTGTAATGAACGTAGGGACATAGTTTTGATATTGTGATTTTGAATGTAAGTCTTCACCTATACACAAAAATAGTAGTAGGGACCAACGGGAAAAACACGCTATCTTTCCCTTTTTTAGTTTCCCTTATTTGTTTTCACCTCAGGATAGACAGAATCGTCTTCATGTATTCACCTCCCTTCAAGTTTATCAAACTTAATTGAATGCCAACCTGGAGAACATGTTTGCTGGATAACAACAAAAATGAGTGCACACAAGAGGGAGAGATGAATGTGATGTGTGACAAACTTTTGTTTGGGTAGGACATTTATATATAAAAACATCCCTAAAAGGTAGATTTCGAGGAAACTTGCAAGCACGTAACAAGAGCCAACACGTATCCCACGTTTTTTCCGATAAAAAGATGGCATTTGAGATAACTCTGTTGTGAAATTGAATATAACAACATAACAACACACACACAGTTGATGTACTTTTGTGTATCTATTCCGTATCCCACTTTATTTATTCCACGAAGTCCTACACATAAATATTGGTATTCAAGCGTTGAACAAAACATTTCATTCTAGAAAGCATTAGATCAAAAGTTAATGTCAGCAAAATTTAAAGAAAAGTCCTTCAGTGAACCTTCATTTCATTTAAACATTTTCCTCCCCACAAAGAAAGCAAAATTTTCCTGCGAATTGACCTTATGTGTTGTTTTGGCAAGTGGTTTTTCAACATGTTCAAAATATGACCCTGACATTTTCAAAGTTTGGTCAGAATCGTTTAAAAACAAAGCGTCTTTGTTGCAGCTTTGCTACTGAGCCAGACATCATAAATGTGATGAAAGTTGAAGTCAACGTAATAGGATGAAATGTTGGTTAATTGGTTGATAAATGATTGTTTGATACAATAAGCTTTCCTATCTAGTAAATGAAATATGAAATGGTGACGGGCAGGAATATTCGCTTTCACTGAAAACAGCTTAATATTATGTGCACACTTTCTTTACGCTAGAAAGTGATGAGAAAGCCTGCAGCTTAGCCGCTTGTTGAGAGCTATGCATGTGAGATATCACATGACCCCATAATAATATAAGCGTGGTTGAACTGAGCCATACTGCAGCTGCGATTTTATGTTAATAAGATGGCGAAAGCATGCATGACCTAGAAACGTGAATAAAATATTACGTTTAACTTTATTTTAGGTCATGTTTTTACTTGCCTGGCTTTGTCGGCTCCACGGCTAAACAAAGCCTTTTCCTGAAGCGAAAATGTGGAAATCTTGTCGCATAAGATTTTAAATAGTTCCTACACTTCCCCTCCACTTGAAAATCGGATTATTATTTGGGATCCAGGAGAATTCGCGTTCATGCTGGAGATATGCTGAGCGTAGCTGCTGAAGTGGCAATAATATAGTACTTTTCCTATTAGTGTCTCCTCCTAAATGATTTATTTAAAGATGAAATACGCGAATCTGTTCTTATACCGCAGCATTCATTTATTACATCTTCTTATATTGTATGATGATTATGTGTAACATGCTCATAGTAAATTTTAAATATTTAACAATGAATATGAAAATGAGCATGAGCAATGCAGGGTCTACCTAGTTGCTTTGCTCAATACCTAGTTGGCAGCGGCATGGAATATAATGGATCGCTTCATGTTCCAATATGACATCCAAGCCCGTTTCCCTAAAGTCTCACAGCTCTATATAATAATGAATTATAAACAAGATCATGAGAACTACCACAGCGGATGATACAGGAATGGTGTAATGAGTACCTAGCAAGACCTGTGGTCTCGAAGACATTATCATATGTATTTTGATCACCGTTGTATTTAAAAGGAGTTTTGTATCCGGAGGTCCCATCTTAAAAAGCCTCCTGCAGGCTAGTGGTATAACACAAAATGATTATTACGGCACAAAGTGTTTGCTATATACATAGGTATGTGAGAGGTACATGCTGGAGAGAAACATCATGCAGCGTGATGCAGATCGTAGATCACGGTGATAATTGAATTAACTTGTCCCAAGTTTTCCCAATCTTTTAGCAAAGCTTTTTAGTAGAAAAATCTATTAATGTGGAAACTCGTTCTTCTCTCCAAGGCTAAGCATTGTAAAAGAGGAGCAAAGTGTGCCTGTGTAATGTAAGATTTAATCAACGGGTGCCATCATGAAACGTTTCTTACATCCATCGTATTTGAATTTGCATTAGCCAGCAAAAAATAGGTATAGATATACATGTTTTCACACTCGTAATATGCAATAAAAATATGTACAAACAGAGATGCATAGTAGAACTAAACCGACAAGAAAGTTGTTGAAAAAATCAGTCAATTAAAATTACAGATATTTCGTTTGGATTAATCGTTTATGTGGAGAATTCTATCACTTTATAGTACACTGCCTTTATTCTGTAGGAACAGATATTAGAAATATTACATATAGGTAAATACATCATTTACAATTTCAACAGCATAACTGAACATGCGATACTCATTCAACATCCGTAGCTTCATAAAAATATATATAATTTATAGGTTGTCAATAGCTGAATATTTTTGTTGTTGTTACAGCCATTTAAAGATACTGGCACCTTTGCTAGCTTCATCCAAATTACTAAACGAGCGATCTATTTTTAATTTCTTTGCAGCAGCAGCTTGATATCCGGCTTTCGTAGGACCCTAAAATTCACACGACACAATTATTAGTAATCTTTAAAAATGAGTTTAAGGAATACTGAGAAATTCTATTACTCGTTTCACTCTGCTTGTAGACCCATCAGTTTTCTCCGGGTTAGGCGGAGTAATATGCTGGAACACAAAGTTGCGGGAATTAGATTTGATGTTAGATACCGCGTCTCCTGGCTTAGACCCCTCGGCAAGTTTAGCGAGCATCATCCCTCCACGCGTAAGAAAGGATCCTTTCTTTGAAGCCATAGTGCTCTTTAAAATAAAAGAAACAATATACATAATATAAACTACCCAAAACTTTTAATCAAAACACTGACGAGTTTATACAAGGTACACAACTTACTTTTGACCAAGTAATTTCTCCAAAGGCTGGTTGTGACACAGATTTGTTGCAGAGACCAGCAGCATCATTTGTGTCCAATGAAATGTTCATTCCTTCTGAACATGACGTCAAGTCATTCTCCTTCTTTTTAACAACATTTTTGGATTTGATTATTTCCTCATAAATTGACCGTCGTTGTTGAATCGAGGTTTCTTTGATGACTACGTTACTCGACTCTGATGTCGACGTATCAATAAATGATTCCAGTCTCTTAATCGTGTTTTTGCTCATTTTCAAAACCCGACTATTACTGAGCAATGACTGAGACTCGTCCTCTCCAGCTTCTAGTAAATGTGAGTTCTCTGACATCCATTTCCGCTTTTCTATCCATGCCTGCTTTTGTGATACATCATCCGCAGTTTCGTCTTGCTGATCCTCGTCTGAGTCTCCAAAGTTTGCGTCGTCATTTAGTTCTGCAAAGAAAGGGTAAACAAATAGCAAGCACGATTGCTACCAATTAATTGATTCATAACAAACCTAAACCTAACGTAGCGAACGTAATTATTTACAGAAACTTTACCATCCATGTTTATTTTCCACGTGAATTTTCGTTCTCTCAGTTTATCCTTATCAGAATGGAGATCACCATTTTCTAAATACGCGTTCTGGAGCCTTCGAATTTCTTTATCGTCATCATCAAGCATTTGCTTGAGATGAGCTCGCTCTACTTGATTTTTCAATGCGTCCTGATCAATTTCCTCATCGTCAGCCTCATCCCTTTCGTAATGATTTAGACCTCTCTCATCCTCATCATCTGCAAACACAACATTAATCATTAATTTGCGTAAATCATAAGTTAATAGATGCTCCAAATGTATTTAAACAACAAAATGAAATTGTTGTCTTACCAGAGCCTTCTTCACTTCCAGATAATTCCGCTTCGTCTTCAACGAATTTTCTCTTCAACTGGCCATGTTTGTTAAAAAACAAGCCTTTGGAAATTGGTTTCTCTTCGATAATTTCCTGAGACGCTTCTTCGGCTTCCTCTTCTTCCGATTCAAGCTCCGCATCAGACTGTTCATCTCCTGACTGGGAATTGCTAGGCATCTCCTCAGGCCCATCATCTTCGTCATCTTAATTAATATCATAAGCAAAGAGTTATAAAGCATGCATTTCCATGAAATCTTTATGATTTGGAAACTACATACTAGACTGTAAGACAGCTTACCAGAAAAATGGAGCCTTTTCTGCTTGCGCCCTTTGATCTTGGAGCCAATAATTTCCTCTTCATCATCCTCGAGATTATTTTGGGAGTCGATTACATCAGTCACTTTATTTAGATTTTCTACGCTAGTTTTTTCAGCCTCTTCATCAAACTGCATTAGGAGCCTAGTTTTTGGAACCTTCTCACATAATTTTGGGGTAATCCCATCCACTGCTGATCTATTGAAATCTGCTTTAGGAGTTTTTACGTCCTCCTTTGTACCTTCAATATTTTCGCTAAACGCTTCACCGTCACCAAAATCGAATCCACTAAATTCGTCTTCCTCTTGGCTTTCTGTTAATCCTGTATTAACCTGGCTTACAAACCTCCCAGAACAAAGTTCAACCAAATCATTGAACTGTGGATTAGGTTCAGATATTACGTTGGCAAGAGACTTTGGTACGGATGGAACTGAATTTGATGTTTCCTCGGGACTCGTTGATTTATTTATCCTGGGTATTGTGGGAGACAGCTCGTCAGCTTGTCTGCAGTTGAGATTTGATTTTGCAGGAATCCACAGATCTGAAGGTGTCTAAAAAAGTGAATAGGAAACAGAATATCAGCAATGTTACATCTATTCAATTTCTGTGAAAATAATGAAATATGCCACACTACACATGACACAGTTAGAAAGCTTTTGGATCACTGGCATATTGCAGTTGTATCCGTGATTCTTACTCTTTTAAAGTCCTGATTCAAAACTGCTGTCGTAACTTTCGGAGTAAAATCAGCTCCAAAATCCATGCTCTTCTGAGAATCGTCACTGCCTACATTTTTGATTGGAGTAGAAACTTCAGAAATCTGGAAAAATGTATTGTATTCATTAATAAAGTAAGATAACACACTAACATACAATCAAAAGGCATCAATATTCTATAAAGTTGATTAATCAAACAAACCTTCTCACAAGGAACTTGAGCAGAAGGAATTGAATCCTCAGAAGCTCCAATACTAGCTAAATCATCCATGTTTTCAATGTCCTTGGAATCTTCCTTCTCATCTTTAGGCTTCTTTTCATCTTCATCCTCAGTGGAATCTGAGTCTTCGGAGTCTTCGTTATTGCTCTCATTGTCATCATCATCGTCGTTATCATTATCATCATCACCATCTTCATCCTCAGCTTCATCGTCAACAAATACTGATTTTTTCTTTTTCCTTTTCTTACTGGAACTATTTAACAGATCCTCTAGTTCCTCTTCTTCATCTTCTACATCTGATTCATCCTCACTTAACTCTTCATCCTCCACAATTTCCTCCTCGTCCGACTTCCCTTCCTTATCATTTTCGTAGTTTTCATCATTGTAAATTTTGAAGTCTTTGACTCGTTCTTCATGTTCTTTCAGCTTCCTTGCACGAATTTGCTCTAATAATGTTTCCTGTAGACGACGACGACTGGCTCCAGGAGCTGTTTGGGGTGAGGTGCTTTGTGGTGATGCAAGGAAACCTACAGCTTCATCCTCTTCATTCAAGGGATTTCGAATGTAATCCACTTCATTCTCTACTAGATGTTCGATTCCTTGAGAGTCTTCTTCCTTTTTCTTAATTCTGCACAAGAAATAAGAAATTACATTATAACTCCAAACGTCAATGTGATGAAGGAATAATGGTTCTACATATAATCTTTAAAACTTACTTGAGCTTTACATGCTCGCCTTTCCCCGACTTTGGAGGTGCAGTAATGCAGTGCCTCACAAATCTATCTTTTAGTTCCTCAATTTGCTTCTGGCGTTTCATGTTCCTAGTACTCATACGGTTATTACTAGCATCGTCTAAAATAATAACATCTTCCTTCTTTCCATTTTCTCCCCCTATCTTAGGTTTCATTGCACTCAAATTCTTATAGCCAGGGAGAGACATTAGCATTTCCTTTATACTCTTCCGCTTTGGCTTCGGCTTTAGTGATTCCAAATACGCCTCCAACTCAGCTTCCTTCTCTTGATGGGCGGCCTGTACATCCACTTGTTGATTTTCAGAAGGTGCTTCAACACCCCCAATCTCCTCACCCTTGTCACCAACCACAGGATCACTGCTTTCAGCCACATCTTCTTCCTTCTCCTCTTCTTCTACCTTCTCCACCTCCTCCGCAGATAGATTTTGCCCAGATTCACCTCCAACATCTTCCTCCTCCTGTTGACCACTATTGCTGCTGCTGCCTCCATTTGGAACACCTTCTTCATTTAACACTGTCATTGTTTCTCCGTCAATAACACTAGAAGCCATCTCGTTAACTATTAGCTCGTCTAATTTATGTCAAAAAATTTGTGAAACAGATGAACAATAGGTCTCACACCATCTGTTTCAGCAACAATAAAAGTTACTTTAATTTCAATTCAGAAATCCTACAACTTTAGCACAACAACTTAAAGACATATTTCCTATACACACTTGACCTATTCTTGTTTTAAAAACTAACGAGATTTAAAAGCAACTAAAATACACATTCCACAAGTCCTCAATTCAATCAACAAACAAAAATCAACTGATTAGCTTTGTACAATGACCCCGCATAGTGCATAGAATGGTAAACATGCAATAACACAGGAAAGGGACAAAGAAGCGGGCTCATGATAAAACCCAGCTTGCATATGACAAGCTCTCCCTCTCTATAAACAACAATACATTGACCATCTACTTCCCGCAGCCTCCAACCAAAACATTACATTTTCGATGGCTCCGTGCAGTTCTGTCATTTAGATTCACTCATATGAAGCGTAGCTCTTTGTTCAGCGAGAAAGGGGCAATAAACAGCTCTGCTGAATGAATGCTGGTAATACATTTTGGCATGTAAAATTAAAAATTGTATAGTTTGATGAAAATACAGTAAGAATAGAGGTTGCTTGATTGCTTGCCTTTATAGTTATGTGTTAATTTGTAATTGTCTGTACGTCTTCAAATAGTTTATTAATTTTATTCTCTAATCGCATTTCCATCAAAATATCGTTAATGCCAAAACTGGCAAAGTTTTGTTTTAACTTTTGATTCTGATTTTCAACTTGGGGTACAATGACGGTGAATGCCGAGGTAGGAGAAATCTTTTGGTTTTATGGTTTAAAGTCTTCATCAACTTATTTCTTAGAATCCATTTTATGGGAAATGGGAATATAAAGTGAAAACTGAGGAAACGTTAAAAATTTTCATATCCATATTTTAATCTGAAATCATCAGCATGGAAAGATGGATTGCGTTAAAAAAGGGAATATTAGTTGGGGTAGTTGGAAGGGAAATGATGCAGGGAGGGAGGATGTTGAAAAATTTGTCTTTTCATTTTACAATATATTCTTCGAATGCAAAGATTCCGCCGGTTGCACAACATATTCCGATGATAAAAAGTTTAGGAAAGAAGTCACTAAAGCGCTTAACCCATCTAAAAATTAGTAATTTCCTTTTGGAGTGGGCGAGGAAAGGCGGCAGTGACAAGCTGCTGTTAATAATGTGCTTTCTCCCGTTTCCTGTCATTTTATGCTGACTGGTGCTGTGGGCGACTTACTAAAATGAAGTCAAACTTACAATACGACATATTATTGTTATTATGCCATATAACTATTGCACTACCCCTAATTCTCTTTCAACTCTCCTACTTTTTATTTCCTTACCGGGTAATTCGTCGGCAGTAGTGCTGCTCCTGTTGTTGTTCGAACGACAGGATTTGACGTGTGATGGTAGAAAAAGTAGAAAAAGTGAAAGCGGAAGAAGGCAAATAAAGCTGAAAAGCATAAAATGCAAGTCGTAAAAGCTTTCTCATCCTCTGACTTTCCCCCGTTTAAAAAGAACTCTGTCGCAGTCGTACACGAGCGTGTGGAAGGGGAATCATAAATGGCAGGGAAAAAACTGTAGGTTTTTTATGCGTTATGTTACAAGTTAGAAGTAAAATTTCCCCTGATATCCTTACTGTTTCTTTTATTACAAAAATAAATGAAAAAAGAAACTTGGTTGGTTCGGTCAAAGAGTACTGATGATGATGTTATTGTTGCTTTGTGCGTATGAAAGCATTATGTGTACATGTTTATGATTAACTAACTTTTCGGCTGGGTAAAGTGGGTCGCTAGCTAAAGAGAAGTTTCCTCCTCTACTAACCATTGAATAATATTTTGTGTATCACGTTTCTCCTAAACTGGGATTCCGAGAAGCAGACCCAATCTAAAGTAACAGCTAACAAGAAGATGTAAAAACTTAATCTTTAATTTAGTAACATGTCCGTCCAAACAACTACAACACTAACAAACTGTCACATTTCCTCCAAGTAGTTTCATTAATATGGGCAAACTGTTACGACTACGACTGTAACACCAAAGTTGCTGACGTATTCAACTTACACGTGTGTAATTGAATGTAATTGCTTTCAGGAGGAATAAACGGAGGAGATTGTTTCATTTTTTGTATACCAAGTAAACGAACGCTTAAACTAAACTTAAAAATGATATTGCATCAGACTTACGCAGTTTATTTATTAAGTCCATCCTGGGCGTTTGCGATTAAAATTTTATAAGCACATTGCATAAGAGTCATTTATGGAATTCGTTACAGTTGCCAGTAACTGCCACTGTGAAACATCTAGAAATACTGTCATATCAGTTATTGTACTAGATTTTTATACAATTAATCATGTGAACGAATGAGAGTTTTGGTGATCTCAAACATTTGTATTCATTTAGCTCAGAAATCTTGAGGGTAAAAGTAACGTGATAAGTGGGGACGTGACGAGTTCCGGAGAATAAGTCCAGTCGTATCTTGTTTGGGGAGGGTACTTCCTAAACAACACGTAATACAAGAAAGTATACACACTTAAGAAATCTCGTAGTAAAGAGAAAGTGTGTATACCTATTTTGCTTACTTAAGTTTGACTGCATGACATGCTCTCAGCTCATCAGGCAAAATTGGACCTTTTTCTCCCAGTAATTGGCCAACAACGATAAGGAAGACAGAGAAAGTTTACTTTTTCACACTTATTCAGTTCGTTATTTCTTTTTTTCATGAAGTTTTTTTTTGTTTGGCTATCTCCTGTAAAGAATCACGTACTATTTACTACGCTTACTTCGACAAAAGAGTATAAACATTCTCCTGCTCACTCAGACGCTTCCTCCTTCATTTCTGCCAATTTCCTGTCAAGAACGGAACTTTTTTTCTAACGGTTTCTCTTTTTTTGTGCTTCTCTTGTAGGTGGATATAAGATATTTTTTTGCTAAAGCAGGATAATACATGACCTGAGTAGATGTGTAGGTACATATTACTATGCATGTTTGAACAGAAAGTAAATTTCTTGTACATGACACAACAATATCGTTTATAGGCAGAGTGTATGGTTGAATAACAAAAAAAGGATGAACATGAGATAATAATAGTCGCTTTATTCCCCTACTGTAAAACATACATCAGGAGAATATGAAGAAACTCAAGATGAACGACCGTTGTGCCTACTTGTATGAAACTTTTTTCTCCTTTATACATGTATTCATAATTAATGTGCACAACTTTCTGTAAAAACGAGCTCACCTAAACTCAACTTTTTTTCCAAGAAGGCTACATCGAAATATTTTTGTGTGTAAACTATGTAAGCTTGTTTTCTGCGCTAGTGCTTCTCTCCTTTGCATTAACTTTTAAAAGTGTTGCAAAATAATTGCGCCATCGTTGTAAATGGCATTTTAAGGAAAGGTTGAGCTTTCTCCTGGATTGATGATTCGTGGTATACATTCATTCATGGCCTTTAAACCATCATGTGATAAGGTGATTATCTTGTCATGTTAATTTTTCCAGAATTTTGTACTCAACTTTGAGCAAAATTACAGCATTCATTCATAAGTTTGACCATTAGGTAGTCAAAACTTTGAAGTTCTGCTGATGCCGAGTTACTGATGATGGGGTAGTATAAGCTGCTGCTAGCTGTTTACTTATAAGTACAGGCATATGAAATTATCGCTGCTAGTTGCAAATGATTATGGGGGTAAACGGTATGAATTACATGAGAGAAACCTGAATATTATGTCTATGCTGTCAATAAAATGACTAATTTTTAAAAAGTGACTCCGCAAGCAACTAATTCAATCCAAAGTCACACACCATTGGTGTGACACTTAACATCTTAATAATCAAAGTATCAAAGGGCGAGACGAAACTAAAAAACCTTTGTTAGTGACCATGTAATTCGAGCCAAGAAATATGACCTCGCGATGGAACACTTACATACATGCTTAGCTAAAACACTTTCAGCT
Source organism: Willowsia nigromaculata (assembly GCA_034700605.1). Lineage (NCBI taxonomy): Eukaryota > Metazoa > Arthropoda > Collembola > Entomobryomorpha > Entomobryidae > Willowsia > Willowsia nigromaculata. Next base: position 17,509 of record JAQIXX010000273.1, on the reverse strand, counting down.
CTTATTATTTTTGACATGAAAATTCATACGCACAATGCGTAAATCGCCTTAACCATGCGTAAAGTGTTTATTTCAAGCGTGTAAAGTGTAAAGCTCAGAAGTAGTATACTCTGGAAAGCTGACACCGACAGGTATTTATATGAGTCAGTGTAGGACAGGACATCACATAAAAAATATATTCACTAAATTATAGCGGCACTGGATAAACTACTTTTAGAAAGTGAGAATGGAATAGCCAAGTAAATTGAGTATTCAGAAAGTTTTTTGAGTCGTCCGTTTGTCACCTTATATATGCAAAACTTCCGACATGAACAAAAAAGTAAGACTTGTGTGATGACGACTATAAAGCACGTGTTGGGAAAGTTGGCAAAGTGGTTCCATGACTTTTTTGACGGAGTGAAAAGTTAGCCCATGAATACAAAATAGCATAAAAGTGCGTGTAGTAAATTCAGTATTCTTCCATGACTTGTATAGTTGATAGTACTGAATCACACGAATGGTTGACGATAAAGTCGGTGTGTTTCTGCAGAAAATAATAGCAATAAAAAATTTCTCGATTTTCCCTAGCCAGTTCTATCTAGCCACAACAAAGTCGTTTGAGTTAAACTGGCGATAGTTGGAACGATGATAATGATAATACACATTTATGTATGTAATATAATGATTCAGAGGCATCGAAGTGAAAATCACAATGTTCAATTTACCACCTTCAGATGCTGCACATAAATATTATTGTTCCTACAACACTGAATTTCAAACTTGGAGTCCCAAGTGTGTATTGCTTTTTTTTATAGAAAAAATATGCCATCAAACTTTTTATGGCCTAATGTAGTTCTCATCCAACTCCTTTTCCCACTTCTCTTTCTTCCTGTTTGCTAAAACTAGTTTTCTCTCAGAAAAATGGGTTTGCCTTATAAACAACATTACAGAGCAGGGAATTGTAAAGGCAAAGTTATATTATGAAGCTTGGCAGTAAGAATTAAACTAAAAAGATGTGAAACTATAATTCCAACAAGTGCAGCCGTTTTTATACTTTTCTGTAAATTTGCATTGTACATCTTATCATTTCATGCTCTTATGCATGAGCAAGCAGCACTCTTTGAATACCAAAAACACATTACTACTACTTTCCAATGATCTAATCACATATTGTACAGAAAAGCGCTTCACTTGTGTTATTATAAGTTATAAGCTTTGTATCCCATTCGATAAGCGTCTCATAACTTTACACACACATATACAATAAGCTTGCACTTGGCTTGACAATACTACATCGATTCAGTGGCAACAAAGGGAAGTATGTAACCCGCTTTTCTTTCTCAGGTGCGTTAGCCCCATTTCAAGCCAGCAACCACTTTCTTCTCTCACATGCCTAATGTAATTCAGAGAGGATTGGTTTCATCCCATTCGGTGAAGATACTAAACCAGAAGAGGAGACTCGTTCTTTCTCTCTTCTTGCGTCTCTCTCTCTATATCTTTTCCCCGACTAGCTTTTTATCTTCACTTGTGTTATCTTCAGTAAATTGTGTTTTCTTACTACATAGGACAATCCGCTTTACTATTCCACTTACACTTCTATTCATGTGTGTGTAGGTATAAAAAGAACATTATCCTGTACAGTGCTTGAATGCATTAGCGAATGGTTCTATTGGGAAGAAAGACAAATCCAGTGAAACCTATTTGTTTTTATTGCGCCCTGTTGCTCGCAACTGTAATTCTACTTTTTCACAGGAAGAAAAAGCGAAAAAAAACGAATGGAATGGGATGTGGGATATGTTATTATTGTATATTGGTGATATGGCAGTGGTGAAAGCAGGATAATATATAGTTTATAGCTGGATATACTTAGTCCTGGTGCACGTAGCGCACCACACCACTGTTGCCGGTCGTCGTTGTGGAAGTGTTTCTAGCAATTCGTTTAGGTGAGAAATGATAATGTGTGTTTTTATTGCTTTCCTTATATGTCTTAACAAGGAAACATGACACAGTATAAAGTCAGACATGTACACTAAGCAAACCTCTATACTCAATATTATGTTACATAGTATACCTATCTATAAATATAATTCTTTTTTGCGGAAACACACAAATAGTGGCTATATTTCTGGAGCCCAAGTCGAGATCTGCTGATTCCTTTTTCTAGAATAGTTCTCTGATGATTTGTAGCTGAGGCACAGAGGAACATAAAATTTCGCCTGGGAAATGAGTTTGAGCGTTAATTGCTTGTACTACAAGGAATAATTGAATCTTTGAAAGAACACAACACATCCTGAAATCCAGTCTGCTTTCTTTATTCAGACATATTGTTTGTAACCATTAATTCGCTCACAAACATTGGCAATAAAAAGCAGCCAAGGAGTTTTCTGCAGTGCAAAAAATCCCAAATAATCGTGCAGTCATAAAACGAAAATTGTAACTCGTGTTTCAGTCCCAATTCAAATTTTATGATAATTAAGAGTCATGTTGGCAAAAGCAAGCAACATTCGAATAAATTACAGTCCAGAAATACACAACCAAATGCCTACATACAGATAACGGATTCGTATAAACATACAAAAGCGAATTGAATTTTTATCATTTTATACCTGATGCGCTTCCTTTCGTTTCAATTTGTTCTTTGAAAAATTGATCATGTTAGTTTTAAAGATAAAAACCTACTGTTTACAAAGGAAGGAAGCTTAGCACATCTATCCACCTATCCGCGTCTCGATATTTTTTGAATTATCAATGCTTCAGGTAGGTATATCATCGTCGATTTACAAACAGTTTCACACATAAAAGCTTTCATTTTCTTCGTCATCTTTTTCGCTGGTAATTCTGAACCTGATTGAAACTGAGCATGAAAAAGGACAGATAGAAAATGACTTTTTTTGCAAACAATAGAAATCCGATTTCATTCATTTGAGTAACAAGCTTAAGCTATCGCGAATAATATGTTAGTAAGAGAGAGAGAGAGGAGGAAGCTAGGAGTTGAGATTGTTGAGAATGAGTGAAGTGAAGTGAAAGAGTGAATAGATGTCTTTCCTTCTCTTTCGTTCTCACGACTTTTTTCTATGTAAAAATAATAATAAAAAGGAAACAGATATGCACCATTCTTCTCCATAAGCTTTCCACGTTTTTCACTAGTCTTTCAATTTTTGAAGAGTTAACTTGATAAAGAGAGCATAGAAGATTTAGTGAAGCATACGTAATGTGGTAGAGGAAAAAAAGTACATCCAGGAAAAAGGCAAGCCCAAGCAGTTTGTAATACACAATCATGGAGCAAGTGAGGGATAATAATATCATCTATTGTAATTTAGATTTAGAATAGAGCAGGTAGTAAGTAAGCAGCAAGTATAGTGAAAGTCTCGTGTTTGATAGGAAGTTTGCCTGTATTCAGAAACCCGTAATAAATACAAGACAGTAAGTTGAAAGTTCCCATATATAACGCGGAGCACAATAAAACATAGATACTTCAAAATCGTAATATTTCAAATGGAGGTTTTAGCTTTTACTTAAATCGTGGATATAAGCTCTTCTATAAAGCTATATAAGACGTGTTAGTGTTGATCTATAAAAAAGGGGAAAATATTCATTCTTTCCTCTTTTAGAGTCACTCATTGTATTTGCAAACTTGAAGGTACGCTTCTGCATGCGAGTGTGTGTTTGTGAAGATAAATCTATTTCAAAAGTAATGCTGTCACTTAACTGTGAAAAGAGTCAAGTTTCCTTAAGCCGGAATGTTCTCATTGTTATTCTTTGGAAGCAAAAGAATAACGTTAGGTATATAAATGTATGTTTATGTATTCCGAAAGCAAACTCAATTATGTTCCTGCCTGCTTCCTGCACTACCTGGTTGATTTGTTGTACATGGTATGTACTGACAATAAGTTTTTTTTTACATTCATTGAAGCATGAGGCATTTTAAAAGTCAAAACCACCTACATTTTCTATGAGATATCGTTTCCCTCCCGTTTACCATTATTCTTCTTCCTCCTCTCGGGCTCATTTCTGCTTCATCGACGTAAATTAATAAGTATGTACCCTGGAGAGATGGATCATATACATTCGAATGTACGGTGATTATTCAGGAACATGAGATAGCACGGAGTAAACAAAATTTGAAGAAGTATCGCAAACAATAACATTCAATTCCAATGTAAGCAGAGATAAAAAAAATACTTACGCTGCGATTGAGAATTGAGAAATAGAAAGGAAGGTGTATTTATCTGCAGTTGGAATGAGAGGTGTGGGAGTGGCAATCAGAAATATAATTGTACACAACTCATCCGTACGAGATTGAGTATATGTATCAATTCACAAAAGTCATTTATCAGTCGATCAAACGCTGTCTTTTATTCCATTTGGAGGATAAGCAGCAACGCATCAAATAATGCAATAATAAAAGCAAAAAGTCTCGGTTCTTCTAATCACATTTTGAGAATAAAGAAAGTTTTTGCTTTCTCCTCTCGTAACGGATGAAAAAGTCTCGGTTGTACATAAAGACTAGTGTATCCAATATCAAAATGGCGGTAGCGTATGCAACGATAAAGTTCTTAATTTTTAAAGATTCGTTTATGAGTGCACATATACATGCTTGAAGTATTGTGTATAAGTTTGTAACGAAAACTTTTGAATCTATTTCTGTACTGTTTATTTTATGCCTTATAACGAAAGTAAAATGATAATCGTAACTGCTGCATAAAAAGCCAAAAAGACAGACTCCTTCATTTCAACTGACTCAGCAGTTTTGCTTCATGTTCATTGAGATTGCATTCAGAAAGCTGTAAGAAGTTTGGAGAAAGGAGTACACACGAGAGGAATAGTGAAAGTTATGCAAAGAATATTGTAACGGGAAGAAAATTATGTTCTCAGTTTGTGCTTCTTTGCTCATTCTGTGTAGGGTCTACCATTCATGCTGGTAGAAGAGTACGTGCTTTCACAAAAGATATGAATGAAAAGAGAACAAAACTGACTGTGATTGAATTACGAATGAATTTATATTCCATATTATTATACCTATACGTATGTCTGTGAGCATATGAATTTATAGTTACTCCGCACGTCTGATTATCCAACTTTTGAAAGAGTACGATTTTTAAGTAAAATGGTTTCACTGATTCAGAATACACTGGGGACACAGATTGAAAACACTTTTTTTACTGAAAAAAAAGGAATTTTTTATTTGATCCACATGCTTAAGCAAGCAGATTAAAATGGTTTCTAGATGATGATATCTGCACTCAATACTCGAGTCAGAAATTAATTGAAGATCATAAATATAGGTTTTACAAGTACTTTGGTTGATTTTCAAATGATTCGATATCTGAGATATTTTTCTCTCGTTCTGTATCTACCCTTGTAGTTATTACTGTAACTCAAATTGTAGGTCTATAATTAGAATTCGTCGAAAAACAATTGACTTTGAGCAATGTCATTTAGAATGAAGCCGTATCGTACAAATGATTAAGATGATGGATTTTTACACGTGTCTTGCTTGGGATTCTTGTTGAAGCGTGCAGCACAAAAAAAGTGGAAAAAGGTTCTCAAGAGAATTCACCAGATTTTTTCTCATGAACAATCCCCCGGAGCTTAACTTTGATCCGTGTGCTTGTCGACCATGTAATATCCTGTACGTGTTCTTCATAAAAATGAAAGCACATCGAAGTACATATAGAAGGGGAAAAGGTGATTGAAGGCAGTGTCTGAAAGATCGACATCGACATTCCAAAAGAAAGAAACTCGCAAAGAAATGATTTAAAGTGCGCAAGATGCATCTCATCGTTCCATAGATTATTAATGAACCAAAATCATTAGGGAAAGTCAGCTTTTTTCATTACATCAGCTTCATACAGTAACAAAGGTTTTTCCACATTTCTATGCTCCCAAAGCTTTGCCTATTATCCTACTTTTAATTATTATTCATCGTTGAGGAAAATCAGCATACCCAGAGATATCCAGAGGATGATTTTACCTAAGTAGGATGAAACCCAAAGATAGATTGGCAACGTGATGCATAAACCTGCTAGTTGCAAATTCATTTTTTATCGTTGTCGGCAAGTATTATCTGCCCATTTCTAAAGAATACGAAGGTTAGTGATTAGGTATTCTTTGAAATCGTAGATCTGGAATCTGGATTGTAATTCAACATCCACTACACTGAACTGGAGTTTTCGTGATTAGAATGCTCACGTGCTCATTATTATTGTATCAACGTTGTGAAAATTATTTTTAAAAGACAAGAAACCATCTATTTTTAAGTTGCAAATCCTACATTATCTCATACGACTTTACAAGTTGTATTACCGCATTTACCTGAGAATAATATATAGAATTTTATGGACTGATTTGGAAAATACACTGATACAAGTATTAATTAAGTGAAACCTCACATCATATCCAATCCCTTTTCAACAAAAGCTGTTTATTTTAGATGAAAAAGCACAAAAAGACTACTCTGAAATAATTTACAGAATACGTATTCAATTTCACGAAATACAAAAATCCTCTACCCTCATCAACCTGCTCGGAGCCCTAATATCCCTTTCCTAATGTTACTCCACATGAGCGTTATGTGAAATGTCGATAATGCCTACGATAATGCCTACATCTTTTCATTTCATGCATAACTTCGACTTTGCCTCAGAGGCAAGCGCGTCGGAAGAAAATGATACCTTCGACCCTTTTTTCTACTTTTTATCGTCTTCCATTTGACCTAAATGGTTTGTCTCCACTTCCATCATTTTCTATTCCTTTTAGAGAAACGGGTAAGAAATATGATAATAATGCAAACTACTCAAGTATCCTGTAGTTTCCTTCCTTCTATCATTAGAGATAAGGATGAAGGAGGAAGAAAGGAAAATAGTCGTGGGGTGAATCATGAATATCGGTAGTCGTAATACGTTAACTCCTCGCTTAGGTGTTCAAGTAAATGGATGGATGCATTAAGGTGGCTCGTTTCGTAATACTGAAAAGAAGGAGTACGAGCCTTCGCATTCAATATACGTGACGGCAGTGCGACTATCAGACAGGAGCACTTTATGAGCTACTCTCGTTTTCCCGTAAAAATGACGTGAAAATTGATGGCAGCATTATTTACCCCCTTATGATCATGTAAATTATCACAATTTTTCAGAAGGAATAAAATGGCTACTTAGGACGGGTAAAGTGAAAGTTGCAGCAACAAAGTATTACTTTTCGGTAGGGTAGTATATATAAGGTGGGTGAAAAGGAAAACGTGATAATCGAGTAGACAGAAGAAAAACTGTGCTTATTATTGCTGAAAATAACCCTCGGATTGCTTACGTACTCTTAAATAAACAGTGAAAGCGAAGTAAACAAGTGGCTTTAGGAGTATCTTGACTGAAGGCATACTTCAGCTTTTCCACGACTGTCGCCACAAGTAATCTTTTAAAGTTGCTCTTGATACTCTGTGAAGGTTTATTGAATCAGTTTAATGTGAAATGTCAGCCTGGCAAAATATATCTAACTCGTATGCAGAGTTCATGCCAGAAACTTTACAAATAGAAAGTCACGAGTGAAAATAATTCACTTTCTCTCTTGTTATTTGGTAAGTTTGTTCCTGTCTCTCAAAGAAAACTGGGTTTGGTTGATAACTGAATGTTGACTGACGGAAAAAGGAAATAAAGAGAACATATATTCCTCTCTCCCTCTTACATTGTATCCTATTAATATTTTAGAGGGGCCTACATGGGTGAAGAGTACCTGGGGTCACATAAGACTTGGAAACGGAACTGCTTATAAATTGAACAAAAATAGCATTTGTATAACATGTTTTGAACAAACATATCCCACGTATTTCTCTGTTCTGGGGAAGTACTTTAGACCAATTAACCTTTTATGGAGAAAAATATTTTGCAGGTGACAAGATGTGAAATTATTTATAAACTTTGTTAGTTTTTAGGAAAGCAACATTTTATTTAAAGACAGTTGATTTATAGGAAGGGAGATACGGAGGAAAAATGTGTTGTGGTAAGGAATGCGAAGGCGTAGCGAATAGAGTTAGCTAAGCGGATTAAATGAAAAGCAACACATGCCACTAAAATAGCTATCTTTTTGTCAAATAGCATGAACTTAATCTTGTTTTATTTGAAGTAAAGCCTACGAATGGCTATCATGACTGCTCTACTTTTCAAAATACAAAAATTGTTATGTATACATCATACATCTGTAACACAAGCTATTCGTGTTACAAGAATACATTGTTTGGGATTTAGCCTATAGTTATGTAATTTCGTGAAGTACCAAGTGGTTTATGAGGGGATTTTACCATTATGTTAATGTGTTTATATAGTACGATACAACTCAAGGCAAGGGATGCTTCTACTGCATAATGCCCATTTCCAGAGAAAGATTAAAAACAACTTTGTGTTCCAAGAGGTAATTTTTCATTCCAACAATAATGACGGTTATTTACTTGGAAGCATTGTCTACACATTACTCAGAAAGAAAAACTTGGCTCACATACACATTAATATGATTACACAACATTACTGGTCGGAGCAACAGCCTTTCACGAGTGTCAATTTCAACTCTACTTGTCCCACAAAAGTTTCCAGAAGTGGGCCGAAATTGCTGACGGTAATAGTTCTTACGAAGAAAGCCCTGCAGGTATCATGTAACCCTTAAAGTACAACATTTTTGCCTAAACAAGGATTAGCAGCTCTGCATGAACACTTTTATTTAAGAGCTGGAAGCACTGATTGCAATCACTTTCACCCTGCCATTTATTTGCAATCTAGAAAAGTGAAAGTTGAAAGTATCATGATCATGTATTGCGGGTTGACGTGTATGTATACTAGAAATTGAGACCTTCAACCTTTTCTAAATAATGTACCATAATTTCAACTAAACATCATGAGTGACGTAGGGGCAACTTGGATTTCATAACCATAAACAGTGTCTGTCTTTATAGTGGCTATAGCACAGGGTGCTTACGATAGGTATCGTTAGATATCATGAACTTATTTTATGTACCTATGCAAAAGTGGCATAACACCACGTTTACTTGCCTCGTGCAAAAAAAACCATGGTCAATAGAATGTTCCCAAAAGCCTTTCTGTTTATCACTTTGCCCCTATACCTCCCCCAACTTTCCTTGTTCCTTATAACCAAGGCTTTCAAATAAACCCTGATAATATTTCTCACGGATTTTCCGGATTAGCTATAAACTTTAAACAAACCGCTCGTGTATATAGTCTGCTGCAAATGCACCAGAAATGTCGCAGGAATCAGCATAAATTTTTATCAAGGATTCTATTCCTGGTTTCCTGATCTGATGTCCTAAACAGATGCAGTGTCACTAGTGTCGGTGTCCCTACACTTGTCTAAGCTTATATAGGAATCTAGACCGCGTAACCAAAATGTGTTTCATACACTTGTGGGATTCGAACACAAATACACGAACAAAATAATCAAGGCTTTCACAAGTTTTGAATAAATCCTTTGTTAAATTCATGACGGCAATCTCAAGAACAACTTATATTATGGTGGAGGTATCTTATTAATAACAGTTTTTGTGTCTGCATACCTGCTTACTTCATCATCATAAAACCGCTTAGTAGCAGTTACAAGCATTTCTATATTCGGGGTAGCTTCGTGCAAATTTCCATTGGATCCTGGTTTCTTCTGGTATACTCATTAACAGCAATAGCATCTTTTACACGACCGCGTTGCTGTTGTTGTTGATGATGAAGAAGGATAAAGAGAAAGATAGGAACATCTAAATGTAAATGAAATGGGGCTAATGGACACTTCGCCACAGTATCACTTTCCCACATACGAGCCAGACTATTACATGCACATGCATATTATTTTCCGGTGGCACTGTTATTAAAGCCGCTGTAAACATTAAGACAATTTTCAAAGCAATATTCCAGAGTTTCTGTATAGCCATTAAATCCTTTAATTTCCCAACAAACTTCATGCATAAATTTGGAGGTGGAAGAGCTTGGAATTCAATTTTCACGGAGGCTAAGCAGCGGTTATTGCATAGTCTTGTTATTCGCTTAATGCATTAAAGTTATTTATTTGAGGAAGCAAGCATCTCGTAAGATTAGTTTCATGGAATGTTTATGAGAAAATTTTAAAAATCTGTTTATCTCTTTTCAACTTTACAGCGACAACTCCTGCGATAGTTGGGGTATGTCTTGGGGCCACACTTTTCCTGGTGGGGATTATTTCGGTAACTCTATTCTTTTACCGTCGCAAGTCGACAGGTTACCGGAAGAGCGGAGTGTACCTGACAACACGGTCACCGAATTCGGAAGACTTTCCCCTCCAGAGTCAACTTATAATTCCGGTAAGTAATATTGGTTATGCAATAAATACACGAGCCCTTGTACATAATATCTGGTGTTAATGTATCAATATTTGTTGCTTTTACAGAGGAAGACTTCCGGTGACTCTCAGTCACACTATGTGAGAACACCTCACTTGGTAATGAAAAAGAGTCCGAGTCCACCATTCTACCCTTCACCATCACCAAGGACCTCCCCACTAACACCTCCAACAGATGACAGTGAAGGTGGCGTTCGAGGAACGCATAATCCAAGATCAATTGCAATTCGAAGCAACCCCCAAGCTGAAGAATATGCGGAAATTCATGGAAGCAGCATGACTAGTAGCTGCGGTGCTGGACGAGTCTCTAGAGGACGGTCTCCACATTTAGTGTCAACGTCATACGGAACGACGACAACCATGTCCAGTCCTAGCATGCACATGGTTTATCATAGTCTTCTTCCGGCTAGTACTGCAGGAGGATCCAACCGGTCAGCTAGGTCTCCTAAACCATCACCACAAACATCACCAACCTCATCCACTTCATCATGCATCACAAATCCGGAGATGTTGAATCAGCGAAATGGAAACACCATGATGGAGTCCACATCCTCTACAGGGGGAGGTGTTGTAGTTGGCGGTGGTGGTATTGGCAGTGGTACTGCCGGATGTGGTGGAATAAATAATATGGAAATGAGCACTGCTGTGGAGGAATCTACAAGCAAAGGCACATCCCCAAATACTGAAGCAAGCAATGCCCCAAGCAAGGCTGTACCTCCTGTGGCATCACAAAGTTTGTCTGGAGGTGGGGAATTCGGGCTCGGAACTCTGTTCTTCAAAATGAGGTGAGATCAAATTGCTCGTATTGAATATGCATTTCTATAAGCAAAATTATCTCAAGGGGATTTTTATGGACTTGGACATGTTTTCACTCTTTATGTTTTTTTTTTTCATTTTCCAACGTTCCAAGCCTTAAAAGGTCTTATGCAGGATTTCTAAAATTCAAGCAATCAATTTCCAAGAATGGGCCCAAAGCAGCAGTTTAATTTTGGTTTTATCAGTGTATTATAAGATGTCTTTCATGAACATTTTTACCGGTTATTATGCGTAACTGGTTTTTTAAATTTTCATACCCACTAAGCGGTGCTACGCTAATATAACATAAAGAAGCATAGCATGGTAAAGATTTCAAGTCCCAATTCCCGAACGGAACTCTTGTGATAGCTTTTTTATGAAATTAGGCGAGGGATATTAGGGACAGGTGTCTTGAGGATAATGATATGAAAATTAACCCTTTTATTCCAGTCTTTTAAAAAACATGCTCGTCAAATTCTCATTCTTTCCAGTTACAAGGAAGATCAAGCGGCATTGGTGATAACCGTAATGAAATGTGAGAATCTGCCGGTGAAGGATACTTCTCTAATGACTTGTGATCCATACGTGAAACTACAACTTTTACCTGATAAACAGCAACGGGTCAAAACCCGGGTTCTTCGACACACTCGGCAACCCATTTATGAAGAGGAATTCACATTCTATGGACTTCAACCCAACCAGATCCAGGTATAAGCAGTATACTATTTTGTAATCTAAACACTCTACTTTATAGACAGGGGAAATACGAACAAACACTATCTACTACACCATTCCATTTGCAAAGAGCGCTCTTTACAGCCTAATTTTCAGAGTAAAGATAGCACTCTTGAGACGTGTAATGAATGAGCGTCATAACAGTTTGGACAGGTTCTCCTAATGAGTAGTTTTAAAGAAGCGCACGATCACTTGTGTGTAGTCTTGTCTTGTGTACATTGTGCATTCAGCTATGTTGGAGTAACGGTATACGTATGCAATATTATGGTGAAAGATGCCTGGAAGACTGCTTTTCTGATAGGATTAGGAAGCAAATTAACTACCTATGAGATTGGAAGTGGCAAAGAAGAGCCGCACAAAAAAGGCTAAATTGGTTGAGTAAAATTAAATACAAACGCTGTATCATCAAGGGATAGATACTGGGAGGACTCTTTTATTACTTTCCTAGAAGAAATTAACTTTCCCTTTTTTAGCAATGCATGGTATACATATAACATATATGCAGCTAAAACACATGCAAAGTTTTTTTTTACTCGCTTCATAGTTATTATTTGGGTTACAGGATTACTTCTTTCGATTTGATGTTATATGGACAGGCACGTGTGAGGCTTCTGATTTATAAACAAGACGATGCGTCATATTAGTAAAGAAAGTAATAAAGTAGAACTAACAATAGACATAATCATAAATGATGGCGGGGTGTACCAGTAGCACCTCTTTCAAGTTTTTCATTGATTTTCTGACTGCTAAAGACGAGAGTGAAAGTTGAATAAAGCGTAGGTGTATGATTTTTGTAAAGATAAGTGACTACGTCAAGCAATAAAGCTTTTATTTTGATCTAACCAAAAAGCGGTATGTGTTTACTGTTACTTTTTTTTCGTCTGCTTCTGATGTACGTTTTAGGAAATGAGATTCCAGAAATGAATGTTACGTGCTATACGTACTTAAGCTTTCTCTTACGATGAGCCAGGCATCAGGCAGTTTGTTTATAGATAATACAAAATTTATCTTTATATGAAAGTTTCCTTTCACTACAGACCTCTACTAATTGTAATTATGAACGGAGGAGAATGAGAAACAGTAAATCATACTTTTTCTTTCCTACACAAACTATCTACGTGATTACGCTGGTGGCTGTTGTGGTACATAGAAAGAGAAATGAAGAAGATAGAATTAAAAGACAACTTTGGAAGTAGCCTAGTAGAAACTTTCGTTACGGTAGACAATTCATAGGAATGGTAGGTCAGTCTGTCCGTCCGTACCGTAGTCCCCAGCCGGTCACAATTTTACTGCCCGTGGAAAAGTATATTGTATTGTACAGATAATCGTTTCAAATCTTTCAGTACATTCATTATCAACTGATGAAAACTGTCAGCAATATTGTCATCAGTAGAATACAGTCTACGGGGCAGTCTGAGACTTTTTAATGTGAAGCGATACTTCTCAACTGCGCTTACAACAAGGGTTTATGCTTTTACTCTTGCTCCATGACTTTAATCATTCATTTAAACGAATGGCCATGGTGGTGTTACTGTTGTGCACTAAAGCAAAGTACCAGGAATCTCATAAGATGCATGGAAATTGCAACTTTAATGACATGTGTAGTAAAGTAACAGAAAATATATACATGCGCTTAATAGGCTATCTCCAACAAAAAGAAGTTATAACCCTTCTAAATATCAGCAGCATTACATAATGTGGGTGTATGAGGCATAAGACACCGAGAGGTACTGGGGGCGATTGCACAACATTTAGCAGTGAAAGTAATTGAATGGTTTATAGATATAATCAAGTGAAGGGAATCACTTTGCTCTGCTGAGCGAGTGTGGTTAATGTTAGCAATCGACTGGCACTAAATGACTTGTTTGCTTTGATGACTATGATGGTGGTCGTATTCGTATATTATGTGGTGATGGTTGTGGCGGTGAAGTCGGTTGAATGCTACTTTAGTAATGTTTTGCGGATAAGAGTCTTGCATGTCATTTACAGGAGGAAAAATATTGAGATTGGACAACGAGATAGAGGGACGAGAAATGACAGAAAGTGGGCTTAATGTTAACTGGAATGAGTGTAAACATGGATGTTCATTACCATAAATTATAATGCGGTCTTTTTTGTTGGTTGAAGGGAACGACACTTCATTTCGTGGTCTTGAGCTTTGATCGGTTTTCTCGGGATGATGTCATTGGTGAAGCAATCTTCCAATTGGCTAGCGTGGAAATACCAAAAAATGACAACCAGCAGTTGGAAATTAGCATGGATATTCAACCAAGGAATATGAAGGTATACCTACTAAATATAGTGTGGGGAAAAAGCAATTTGCAAAGTTTTTTTATGCCCTTTTTTCATTGGTAGCAAGACCTTTTTAAGCAGAATGAAGCATTTCGTTAAAAGTTTTAAGTGCTAGTTTTTGTCCAACTTTGATTCGTTACACGCGGAGGAACTGCAAACATTTGTGATAAATTTTAATAGCATACGTATTTGGTAAACAGTCATTCAACTTTCTATGCGGGAGCAAATTTGATTCGCTTGCGCACGTTGATTTATTGTTAAAGCATGAGAGAGCTCATACATCGCCTTTCATGCAAAATCATGGAGAATAAGAGGTTACAAATCATGCCTCCCTTTAATAATTGAAGTTTAACTTTCTAATTTAGCTTTTGTGCCTCTGCTCTCCCGCCCCTCAAACTTTTCTTGCTACTTTTCTATTTGAAGTGATGCAAGTTTCTTTGGAAAGATAAAGCACAAAGAGAGAGAGAGAAAAAAAAAATGAATTGACGAATGTCTTATTACCATACTTTAAGCCTTTTATTCTCTTGTAAAAATTTCTTGTGATTTATTTTCCACAGTTCATGGTTTTCCACCGACTTTTAACAACTTTAAGCGTTTAGTTGGGAAAATAAGAGAATCCTTTCTTGTATTTCATGTTTATTAAATCATCTTTTATTCCAGATGCGAACCCAAGGCAGAGGTGAAGTTTTGCTTTCTCTTTGTTGGCAACCAACAGCAAACAGACTTTCCGTTGTAGTGTTGAAGGCTCGCAACTTGCCCCAGATGGATGTAACAGGGTTGGCTGATCCGTACGTGAAGCTGTATTTACTTTATGATGGCCAAAGGATTGCCAAGAAGAAAACTCACATCAAAAAGAGAACTCTCAACCCAGTATTCAATGAGTCATTTGTATTCGATCTGCCACCCGCAGCATCACAGTCCAGCACATTGGACAAGGTTGCATTGCAAGTATTAGTTCTTGACTGGGATCGTGTTACCAAAAACGAGGTAATAAAAACGCTTGCGGAAAGTTAATTAGAGCAGTACACCAAACAAACATATTATACACTTAAAATTGTAATTTACGGGGATAAAAGTCTTTGCATAGAATATATTCATCGGGAGACAGCAGGCTATATTTATTTTAATTAAGCAGTTTACACACCAGCACATGTAGACCAATGCCCCTGAAAGACTTATGGACGCATGCTTTCACCACTGATAACTCATGTTTATGGTTCGCAGTAAGCCTTGTCTGTAGACATTTTGTTTCAAATATCTCGAATTTAAAGCACCAATATTTTCAGGCCATGGAGCACAATATTGGACTCTACTAATAGTTTGTCGTAGGTAATCCGTTGTTCCACTATAAAACACAATTCTCTTCTCCAACCGGAAGCTATTACATGCATCAAATTATATTGGGTAGTAGGATTGCATCATGGTTGAATATAGTAAAACACTGTAATAAAAAGGAAATGCAAGGCACACAGGAACTGCAATGGTTCATTAAATTTAAT
The DNA here is from genome assembly GCA_034700605.1 of Willowsia nigromaculata. Taxonomy (NCBI): domain Eukaryota; kingdom Metazoa; phylum Arthropoda; class Collembola; order Entomobryomorpha; family Entomobryidae; genus Willowsia; species Willowsia nigromaculata. The sequence goes on along the minus strand of JAQIXX010000273.1, from coordinate 1,850 downwards.
TGGGCAACGGATGTTGTACTAGTAGTACTAGTTGCTGCGCCCAGTATGTAGCCCCTGGTATCCTACCAATATACCACCCATTTATGTCAATTTGTGTTTCTTTTAACTGTCCCTATGTTGAAGTATTGATTATGTCTGCATTGGAATAAGTGGTTTGCCATATGATCCTTAATGGTAGACTTAGTTCTTAGACTTGTCATCGCCATTGAAAAACATCGTTTCATGGTATAGTAATGGCATTCCAATTTCAACGAGCATTATAGCCGAAATGCGACAAGGAAACTCTATAATCAGATAAGAGAAAAGTTTTGCGTTCAATCTATATAAAATTCTTCTAATTCTATTTCTTCCAGGTTATCGGCCGACTGGAACTTGGTAATGGAGCGATTTCTCCCACAGCCACTCACCACTGGACTGAGGTTCTCAATTGTCCACGACGACAGATCGCCGAGTGGCACAAACTTCGTGACTAATCTTCTGAGAGGTTGATTCAGAAAATACAGAAAGGCGACAATGATACATAATAGGTGCAGATGTGTGAATCTGTTTGATGTCTGAGTCTGATATATACTGTTTATCAAATAACAAGTAGTGGTAGTGCCATGTAAAATATTTATGTCGCAACTTTCCCCGCACTAGTGAAAGCAGTTTTTGATTACAACTTGTTGTTTTATTGTTATATGGTTCGCACTCAAAAAATGTTTAATAGTTTAGGTTAAAAATACAAACTACATTAATGAGTAGCATACAGCATGTACTATGTACCTTGTTGGGTGTTAACTAGTTATTTCAAGAATAGTTTATCTATAGTATTGTTTTGTAAATAAAGGACTACAAAAAACCAAATCTGAAGAAGATAAACCTCCATATGCATTCCAGGATGTGCCCCGGTTTGACTTACAAATTATCATGAGGATTGATGCAAATTATAATATGCCTACTAGCGGTTGTACATTACTGTATCATGTGTAAATTGAAAAATAAATTATTATGTGTAAATCTTGTGAAAAGTATATTATGCCATAGTTTAAATAAGTATAGTGAATACTTATATTAGATAAAATAATTTATTACATGTTGTAGTGTAATCAGTAAAGTTTAATTTACTCTGCTGTCTGATAGCTTCATTTGTAGATGAAGCCTGGATAGACATCACTAAATTAGCTATGCAGTATCTTATAAAATATATATACTTGTATAATATTTGTGTATCAAAAGGGGAGTTATGTGATTTATGATTCATATTAGTTCCTCGATTAATTTCATCACATTAAACTAACTAAATTATAATCTTCATAAGTAAATGATGAATCAAGTTCCAAATGCGATTATGATTTTCTTCATGGAAAAGAGTAATTTTTATTCTCAGATATTTTGATTCCATCTTTGATCTTCGGTTATTTTCTATAAATAATAAAACGGATGTGTGGAGTGTGATAAAGGATTTGGTTGTTACTAAAAAGTGTGAGATTGTTACTTTGGTCTGTAAACTATTTAAAATATTGTTGTAAAAATCATAATTACAATGGAATAGAACTACGAACGTGTCAGTGACGTATATGCGTATCTTTACGTGTATTTTAATCTTCTGCTGACACCTAAATGTGTATCTAAATCTAAACTATTCACTATGCATCCTAAATTATATGGCATTAATCGTATTCAATGCACGCCCTAATTAACTAACACACTAAATTATGCATCCAAACAAAGCTAGGTCTATTGCCAAATTCCATTACCCTTTGTTACAAAAATATTTAATTCAAAGGGCAAGTTAAAGCTTGTGGATATTTGGAATCTAAAAAAGATAACTATAACTTTTTAGTTCAATCATAATTCATGTATTTAAT